>KN892846.1:17014-31590 GCA_000934455.1 Apostichopus parvimensis | reverse complement strand
ACAGTTCAGTACAGTGCATTGCAGTATAGTATAGTATAGTATAGTATAGTATATTATAGTATAGTATAGAACAGTCAATAAAGTGCAGTATAGCGCAGTTCAGTACAGTGCATTGCAGTATAGTATAGTATTGTATAGTATAGTATAGTATACAGTAGTATAGTATAGTATAGTACAGTCAATACAGTGCAGTATAGCGCAGTTCAGTACAGTGCATTGCAGTATAGTATAGTATAGTATAGTATAGTATACAGTAGTATAGTATAGTATAGTACAGTCAATACAGTGCAGTATAGCACAATTCAGTACAGTGCATTGCAGTACAGTACAGTACAGTCAGTACAATGCAGTACAGCACAGTGCAATACAGTGCACAACTGCATATGTATAGCACAATGTATATATTGAAGATCATTTTGCTGCAGTTGAGAAACATGAAGGGAGAGAATGCATGTTCTTATTGGAATATATATATATATATCCAGTACATTATAATGTGCGTAAGTACTTACTATATATGGTGGCTTGGCTTTTAAGATATTACCTACAGTGCATTATTTTTCTCAATCCTTTGAAGCATTTTCCCCCCTGTACCACTAAGGATTATTCCCTAGCAAATAAAACAGCTGACATAAAATCAATGGATGGTTAGCCAAAAAGAAACGGGATGCATTTTATTGACAGCTCACTGGAATGCAGGAACTGTAATTTGGCAAGGTTAATGGCTTCGTTTAGTGTGTATGTATAGTGCTGAGTAGTTATAGATTTCATAGGCTACAAATGGTTGACAAGCACGTAGTTTTATTCAGATACTGCAGTACAGTTGCATGAAGGTACAACATGCAGCATTTACTATATATGGATTTGAAGTTGAAAGTCTGACTTTTCAAACGGACAGTACCCACAACTTAACTGCACTTCAGAATCGTATAGTACATTAATTTAATATGTACATTGGCCTTATGAAAGAAATGTAGATTTGAGAGAGAAAATACATAAAACGGCAATAATGAATATTTTTTGGAGTGTTTGCAATTGATAGATTGGCTGTGGGATATTAATATTTTAAATAACAATTAAAAATTGTTTATGTTTTTGGTGACATGCAATACTTAAAGTCTTAAAGAGATTTTTAGACATGAAGTGCTTGACTAATAGTATCATACAGTAATTATAGCTCTTGAATGCCCTTGAGTAGTAAAATACTAGAACAAAACAAAGTTCCTCGATTCAATAATAAATCCATAAATCGTAAACTGCGCTACTGTATGTTTTTGAGGAAAGTAATTGGTACAGTCCGGTTTTGGTTACGATGCTTAACATCCATAGGAACCTATACAGACAAGTTGGCGTATGTGTGTGTGTGTGTGATGCCCTAGCTTGTAAACACGGGTATGTCAAGAAGGAAGTACGTAATTGATTTCATACTTGATATATATGTTGGCCAGGGTCAGTAGATGATCTCTGTTGTTTTTGGTGGGACTTATCATGCATATTAATGAGTTGGTGCGGCATAACGTAAAGCTTTTAAAATGTCAATATCTCTTCAACCATTTTTCAGAGTTAGTTCATACTTGGTATGGTGATGTAACTACATATATTAAGTATGTATGTTCTTTGCAGCAATAAATTTACCACATTAATATCAATGGATGGGGGGGGGAGGGGGGCTTATTGAGAAATTTTCAAAAACAGATTGTTGACACGATATCTCCACAAACACAAGCTGAATCAATGTCATATACTTGGTAGATAGATGACTTACAATGAGTAGAATCTGCCCTATTGATTCTGGTTCCCATCTCATGAATATTAATGAGTGGGTAGGGCTTACCAGAAAAATTCTTAAAATGTCAATTTCGCTGCAACCGTATGTCGGATTTAGTTTGTACACTCTTTTATGTCAATGTAACCAACTATCCTTTCAACAACAACTTTTACCTCATTAATATTTCATGGTGGTTGAAGCTTAATGGGAAAATTATCAAAAACAGCATAAACCACAAGCTCTTTACATATGAACTGGGATAATACATTGTAAGTACATAGATACAGTACATGCTTATGAGATCATAAAATTTAACCTCATTAATATTCATGCATATATCTGGTACCTTCCCTTATATGTTGCTGCATTAGTCAATAGATAATCCCTCAATTTGTGTGCACAAGTTCATGAATATTAACATTTATGGCTTATCACAATATGAATATGTTTGGGCATCGTAAGCACTAAACCTTTTCTCGTTTTCGGAGGGATAAGGAATGTACTGTACAGTATGCGTTGGTGATGGTGTGTGTGTTTGTGTGCGTACGTGTGCATGGGCATGTCTATGTGACACCTGCTTGTAAACATAACTTTAAAAGTTTATAATGGATCAAAGTCATACAAGGTATGTGGATCCATTTTATATTGAGCACAAAGAAACCTATTGTTTTCTGTGAAGGTCAAAGGCTGTTTGAGGTCAACATAGGTCAAAGTCTGAAAACTTTGTTGACACGCTATAAATTAAACTAAAAAAGTACATCTTCCTTGAACGTCGTAATTGACATGCAGAACAAGCTTGGCGAGTACAAGAGCTCTATCGAAGTTGGTAAAGTCTCCAAAATTATAGCTACGATTAATCTGTAATTTCTCGGGTGCTATAATTTTCTTTCGGTGACCATAGGTCTGGTCAACTTATATCACTTCAGTTTACTACTTTGGTGAAGGGGCTCTATGTACAATCTGGTTGGACATCAATACTACTGTAGTCAGCTCCAGGAAATGAAATCTGCTTCAAAGTGTTTGATACTCTTGTGTTGGGTGAACGCACTCAATTGGCCTTATTGGTTTTCAGGTCTGAGCTTCAAGCCTGGGTTATTTCAATTGGTGTTAAAATTGGCCATATTCTCTGTGATTTATATTAGATGACTTTAAGATTTAGAAGTAAGTTGTGACACTTATTTCACAGTGAATAGACAACATCATGTAACTCTCATTCTTTAAGAACTATTACTATTTAAGGGATGGTTATGTTTGGTAATTTTATATTCCAGGTATTGGTTCTTTTGTACAGTGCTCTTGAGCATGTTTTATTTCATGATAACAGTACTTTAATATATGGTATTTATTTACGGTTTTTATTTATGGTTGGTGGCAGATCTTCATTTGCTAGCTAGCTCAAACCTGGTATTAAAAAGAACATGTCCTTTTGCCCATATATCTGTGTGTCTGTATTTCACCAGAATAAAACCAGTTCTTTCTAGATATTGACAAATTTTGGAACAGACCCTTCTGTATAGTTAAATCCTTACCAGTGAAGTGAGTGCTACAATTAAGAGCTTTAAATCTCTGATCTTCTTCTGGTCCTCACTTACAGTAGTCATTCTTGGACAAATTTTAACTCACAGTTTGTTCTACTTCGGATCTGATCGAGAGGAGAAGAACGAAACTTCAAATAGAACCTGTGATTTTAATCTGTGTAGGCAGATCTTCAGGTACCCACCTGTCAAGGAAAAGTTTGTTGACAGAACTGGTTTGTCAACAAGAGCAATAAAAAACAGGATCTTTGTTGATTTGACTGTTTGTACATGACAGAGAAGTATTTTGAAAAGTGACCTGTTGACCAGGAGAAGTTGTTGACATTACTTTGGCTTTGTGTGGATCAACTAGTACAAAGTGTCAGTGCAATCAAACAGGCACTGCTGCAGTCATAGTGAGATGTTACCGTACAGTATCGTACATGTGTAGGTGGCATACTGAACCACATATTGGTCCCCACATCGCCAATCGGAATTTCGTTTCGTAAAATTTGCCCAGAAAAGAGTGGCTCTGACATAACAGTATTTCTAACAGGTGATGTGTACAGTAAGTGACATTTTCTTTTTCTGTTTGGGAGAAGGATGAAGGGTGGTAGGTTGGGGGGGGGGTGAGAAGGGAAGAGATATAGAGAGGGGTTTTCTGATTGAACCATAGAAATAAACATATGTACTCTCATCTAAACAGAGTCCAGTCGTTTCCTTTATCGATCGTGATTATATAAACTGATTTTTCATATTCTTGATGGAATTTTGCCTAAGTTACAGTTCTATTAAGGCTATTATCGATCAGATTCAAAACCTTCTTAAATTTCAACCAAATTTTGTTATTCATTTTGGGATCCAGTCTTTTGGATGATAATCCTGCTGGAAATCATTTTGGAATATGAAGTTTTGAATAGTCTGTGCTTGTGGAAAAACAGGCTGCATAAATCCTCTTTTACTTTTGTCTAACTGTCAAAGGTAAATCAAAATAAAATAGAACTGTTAGCAAACTGCTTATCCACTAGAGAGCCTGTGTAAGAGAATGTGTAAAAGTAAGTTGGCCTGATGTTTTGATCCTAGCAGGATCTTCTTCAGAAGCTAAATGACAATCATTTATCCTCTGAAGAAGATCCTGCTAGGATCGAAATGTCAGGCCAACTTACTTTTACACATTGTCAAAGGTACACACTGTATATACTGTACATGATGTCTTGCCCTAAAACCTACATCCTGTGTGTACAGTAAAAGGTCGCATCAAAATGTTTGCGCAGTTTCTTGTGCCATCTACAGTAGTTTACTGCCGACCTGTTGTAGAGTTTTATGATCTTCAAAGACACTGCAGATCATTCCATCAGTCCAGGCCACAGTCGGGTCTAATTATGGTTCGGTGACACAGATCTGAAATTGATTTGATACTTAATATTTCCTGTGCTTTCTTCTCGCCTTATTATCTGTCTCCTCACAACCTCAAGCAAAACAAACCTCATTGTCACATCTCTCAAAGGAATCTTTCCAAAATGGTCACAGCCAACCCCCTTTTTTCTATTAGTAAGCACAAAGATATGATTAATTTTTCCCTTCTTGACCTCCACATAGATATATACATCAGAGAGCAAACATGCTCGAGCCATAAGGATATTGTTCCGTATGATATATTGAAGTATATACTTAGCTCTTGGAACTCCCTTGGATGTTAAGATTAGATAAGATCAACTTTATTAAAACCCCTACAAAAGATAATTGAATGCTCGCATAAAACAGTAAACAGGATACAAGAAAATTACTGAATGTAGCCATGTATCAGGTAAAACTATACACAATACACAAAGCTTTTTTTTTTTTGTTTTTTTTTGGGTGTACATCAATTATACTTGTACTGTTTCAATTACTATTCATATATTTATCGTTATCTACCACAGTAACCACACGGTTTTCATCTTTACCGGTTTCTCAAGTTCTGTCACCTTTGTGGAGTAATTCGCACAGTACGCACAGCATACGATAGTACCAGCAAGAAAATCACCTTTGCTGCAGTGCCAGCTTAATGTTTTTAATTATTCTGTGCTTGTAGTTTCTATTGTCAATTCCCAATACTGTACATTGTGCACCTGTAGTTATGAACCAATACCCAATGTGAAACTATTCAAATTAATTTAAACCGAAATGACTTCCTTGGTGACACCTGTATAAATACACAGTTTGTCTATTCTGATATTTGGCTGTACGTAAAGTACAGTCTCACAGAGCCCTCTGCCTGTATTAAAACTGGGCGTTGTATACAGCGGAGCCTTTTTTTAAAATTTCATCAACGATTTTACAGAGTCCACAAAGTATTATGCAGATTAACTTTGTAAATCGATCAATCTACTCAACGCCTCTCTTACCTGTCTTCATTCAAATTATGCAACCCACTCTGAAATAACTTACAAAAATTGGTAATGTGTTAGCTCTACGCCCCCACCCTCACTAACCGACCCAATGGAGGAGGGAGGGTCACCACCCCATATCCTGTTCCAGCTTAAACGTACCATTTCAAAGGTTGATTACTTCAATTAATCATATATGGAATGGTAGATTTGGGAGGAAGGAGGGCAGTGAACCAGATATGGTCATTGGGGGAGGGGGGGGGGGAGATGTTGCAAGAATGTTATCAGATGTTATCTTGGCTAGGTAGATCCGAGTACATATATATCTCGTAGACAGGTAGTATTGTCATTAATAAAATACCCAAACCAGAAAGTTTTGTGGTTTCCAGGCAGTTTGCATTCACTGAAGGTTTGTTAGTTTTTTATAAGATTTTGGGAAAGTTTCTGATGTCACCAAGATGGGATCAAGTACGAGTTTCACGTTCAGTTTGATTTTGGGCCAGCGTCATTTTGTCCGTCTCAGCCTTTGAAACCTCCCCCCCCTCCCGGGCCCACCCCCTTAACAGGAACTTTACCTCACACTCATTTCTTTGAGCTTCTGTGAGATGACAAATTTACTGTCATCAAGTGACTCATCAACTGTGTACACACATAGTGACAGATATCCATGAATATGGTTTCATTTGAGTTACTTCATGCTTATAAGATGTAGTAATATTAATTATATCGATATTTGTAGGACTATCTTTTATGTAGTATATACATATATGGGATTATTGCATGTAACAGGGTGGTTGTAAAACAGCATTTAAGGTGCAGTTAAATACTTGCAATGAGTTACAGAGTGCAAACACACTTGTATGACATATTGAGTTTCATGTCAAGTTTGTGCTTGTCATGTCTCAATAGGCTTTTATTTGCACAATATGTTTACACCCGATCGAGAGAGATTAGGTGGTTCGAATTGTCAAACACATCATTTCCAAGCAACTACATCAAATCTTTTGCAACATGTGTGCAAGACTTATTAAAGAGCTAAGCTAGCTATGTCTGAATAATCTAAATAGTTTTCCTTTTTTTTCTCTTTTCTTTCCAATTACTGTAGGGTTAGAAGTTCCTTTGCCCAAGTTTGGAGAGAAAGCCGATGACCAAGGTGAGTATATGGATTGGACATTGTGGGAGTGAGGTGGGAATGAGGTGGGAATGAGGTGGGAATAGGGGGAGATGAGGCTGGGTGGGGCTGGTGGCATCTTGGAAGAGAATATGATGGAGATTATATCTTGGGATGTTAAGATGAAGACAACTTTAAGAAGTTCTATCTGGTTATCCATGGCAAGGCTGACGTATATGCCTCTCTTGCCTCTGTCTACACACTGTATGTCATTCAATTCCCCATCTACTTAGCAGTGATGACCCGGTACCTATTGGTCACGGCCCACTTCCACTTCCTTCTGAAGAACCACACCTGCTGAGTTTCGTGCTAATTGTCTTTATTTAACACGTTTTTGGAATCCACCCACTTCTGGGTCACTGCTGATCCACTTCTGGGTCACTGATGACCCACTTCTGGGTCACAGATGACCAACTTCTGGATCACTGATGACCCACTTCTGGGTCACAGCCCACTTTCACTACCTTCCTAATCTACCCTTCCGAAGAACCACACCTTCTGTGGATACGTGAGTTTAGTCTATTATTTTGGAAATGGATGCCAGTTAAGGAGTCAGGAAATACACTGTTGAATTTTGTGGACTCAACTCAGATTCTAATTTAGTATTCATAAGTACCGTGTATACGCCGAGCCTTGAGTATCCGTCGCATCTGTAAGCATTTACCCGATATGCCTATCCATAAGTAGTTTATTCCTAAGTGCCTGTATAGACATCTATATATATATGCCTAACTGTTTTAAATTTAGGGGCTAGGAAATAAACACATCACACACATACATACAGTTTCAAATCATGACAAGTCCCCTTTTGTGATGCAAAGACATGGAATAATTGAGTACTCAGAGTTTGTTGTTGTTGTTGCAGTTTAGAACGATATTTTTCTTCTCCTATACAATATATACTACGGATCCTGTGTAAAAAACCTACTGTCTACATCTTTGCACTCGTATGGCCATGTGACCATGTTGCGATGCGATACCGAATAAAACCTATTCCCTTAAAGACCCGTCTAGAGTTAAAACTTGTGATGTTTACGTAGAGTAGTTGCTTGCTTGCCTGTGCGTCCGTCCATCTGCATTCACGCCATTGAGAACAGCATTTGAACCGTGATCTCTTAAGACATTGTAGCATCAGACCGTCGGTAACGCACGTGTCTCAAAACGAGAGAAATTCAAGTAGAAGAGTAGGAGTCTTGCTCAGACTCACCTATATATGTATGTGTGTACGTGCACTCATCAAAGTCCAAATATCCATGCAGGGGTTCAAGACTCATTCGTTACAAGACTAGACGAAGATGAAGACACCGAGGGCGATGATACATCGGAGCAATCAATGAGTCAGGCAGTCTGGGTTGTTTTGTTAATAGTGAGGGAAGAGGGAAGCCCAGTTTAACATGACTTGATAATCAAACTCTTTGTGACTTAATCATCAAACTCTTTGTGACGACCGACCGACCGACCGTAGTGTGAAGGGGGATGAGGGCAGTGACGAATCCATTCGGAGCGGATTTCTATCAGATTCTGAAGAGAGTTGAACCAAAAGAGGAAAATATGTTGGGATTTATCCTTTTTGCAAGGAGTGTCTGCTCTTGACAGCATTGTATCGGACATAATCCACGTGTTAATCGTGCAACACGAAAAGAGCTACTATACGGGGGGATGGTTTTTTTTTGTTTTGTTTTTTCTGTGGAAGGAAAAATTATTGTGGAATTGCACATTTGAATGAAGGGTGTGAGTTGTTGAGTAGTAATTGTATTTGCTGTAAAGAACTTCATACAGTATTTAGAGAAAGGACTATGGCTCGTGTCTGCCTCATACTTTAACAGATTGAAAGTTAAAACCATCTGCAATTTTCTTTTTTGGGTGGGGGGGCTTTAGTTTGAAGTATCCATTCCTGCAACTTTGTTGGTAACGCAAAACGTTTATTAAATATTTTGTGATTGGAGGAGTACGACATGCCTTCTTTTAAAAAACTTGACTTTTTTGTATTACTGAGGAGTACCGTTAGCTTGGGCAAGTCTTCAGGTGAGTGTAACATTCATATACATACAGTACAGTGTGTTTCATTTATGTCGTTTTGATGTGCACCTTTGAGAGAAAAGGGCAAGTGGTCGACAGAATAGTTTAGTCTCGAACGATCGATCGATCGATGAATTCATCCTCCTTGATCCGTGAGTCAGGATGGTCGAAAACTAGGCCAACATGAAAAAAAATATGGATGAAACCTTGAAGGTCAGTTCATGACAATGGAAATTTGGTAGTAAAATTTGATGGCTAGGAAGTGGGTGGCAACCCCCAGGCAGAAGTGGATCGTTGGGGGGGGGGTGGCCTGAGCGATAAAAGTTACCAAATTTTTAACGGCCTTGGTTCATGAGAAAGTGCATATTTTGATTTGAGGTAGTTGAGTGTCATTGTTAATTATATTCAAGTCATTTAATTTTGGAGTGAGGTCATTACTTTTGACTGGTCAATTAGTCACTTCCAAGTGAACTTTCCTGAGATTAATTTTACTATCTATCGCTGATAACCACTGCGTTATGTACACATATATCCTTTAAATTCATCCGACCCCCCCCCTCCAAAAGAAAATTGGCATGCCCTGCAGTGCAAAGATGTTACCAATTGTTGTCAGCTACTGTACGTAGATAGATCAGAACAAATATATGAAGGAGATAGGTAAGTGTCTGCATCCATAAATAAATATCCATGCCAGTAATTTGGGGGGGGGGGTCATTGGTCACGAGAGGTTGAGTAAAAGCCACTTGTCTAATATTTCCAGTGCCATTGGTCATGCTGTAAGCACCTTTACTGTATCCACTCTGGGATTTATATAGAAGAGTGGTACAGTAGGGGGGGGGGGGAGACAGGTAAGAACAAAAAAGTGTGGACTGGAACTTTCCAGCTTTATTTCTCTCAGTAAAGTTAGTAATTACCAGACTCTAAGTATTTAAAGAGGCAATTTGATACATTTCCTTTGATACAAATTGTTAGGCATTTGTTTCCTCCTTTCCGCTTCCTGTATGCATAATAAACAAGAATTGTACGTAATCGTACTTTTGTGTACTTGAAAGAACTTAAAGAGTCCAATTGTTTAATGGCGAGTACCATTTAACACTGTTATAAAGAGTTAACAGTATTTATGTATGCTGATGTTTGGAAACTTACAGTAGCAACAAACACACAAATAAATATTTGATAACCTGATCATACTTTCACTTTCCTTTACTGACATTGGTTCGAGTTTGAATGTAGAACTAGGATACAACAAGTTAAATGAATGCGGACACAATTTCTCGAAACATTTTGCACATTGACCACATTAATGTAAGGATATTAATCTCTGGATGAGAAGAATTCTGTAAACAACTTCAATTCTTTCATACCATCATTTTGAGTTTATCTACACACAGTTGTTTCCATGGTAATTACTTCTATTTTCTCTTTCTTTTGCTTTGTATGTCTTTGATTAATCTCTTTCTCTCGCGACCTTCTCAAACTGGCCGTTTCATGCATGTTGTTATGGTCATTGGGATTTATCCCTCTTTTCAGGATCACAGATGGTTCGATGTACTCTATGCTGTTATCTCTCTCTGTACCTTCTCAAACTGGCCGTTTCATGCATGTCGTTATGGTCGTTGGGATTTATCCCTCATTTCAGGATGGCAGATGGTTCAAATGTACTCTATGCTGTTGCTCTCTGCTTCTCTCATCTCTTTCTCTTTTGTGAGAAGCTTTGGAGAGCGGTGATGCTTAAAATATCAATCGTGTCGCATTCCTAAATTTACGTGGACTTTTGTCTTAAATCCAACCGACGATTCTGTTTTCATGAATCTAGTGCAATGGTCAGTGTGCAACACTGCCCAGTAGTAAAGTGTTCATTTTGGCTAGAGGACCAGTTGCTGACATTTGCTGCCAAAGGATTTGTTAAGCTAGGCTACTGCAGGTATTGTTCTTTAGTTTGGGTAGTTGTTTGTATGTGTGTTTATTTGTTTATTCTAAGCCCACTTTTGAACCGCTCACTGCTGGGTCATCACTCACTGTGTCCTTCATCGGACTCTACCATTACCATCGGACTCTACCATTACCATCGGACTCTACCATTACCATCGGACTCTACCATTACCATCGGACTCTACCATTACTCTACTCTACCATCAGACTCTACCATTCTCAAGACTTAACAATGTGATTTCTTGCAGGGATTTTCATCCTATCGAACCTTGTTGGTACTGTTTCCATGAAGTTTCTGAATTTCTAAATTCATTTTATTCTGGAATCCAGTTTATTCTGGAAGAGTAATATATAACAGAATGTTACAGATCGTTTTTTTAATTTTTATTTCAATCAAAAAAATGTCTTTTTGATTGACAGGAATAAATTCTGGGATGCAGGAATTTGAGAATCCAGTATTCATCGGAAATGCACCAGAGACTGATTTTAACGGGTAAGTAGGCTAGTTAAGTAGAGAAATGTATTCAAGAAAAAGGAGATGTTAAATGGTGCATATAAATGTTTCTTGTGTAATTTTTCAACTTTGACTACAGACCATTGTGATGTTGTTGAAAATTTGGTGAAAATACTTCTAATATAATTTTTAGACAAGAATAACTCGTCACCACACAGACTTTACTGTGAAGCTTTGTCAATTCAGAATACAGAACAGATTTTTAAAGAAAGTTAAATGAGTCGTCCTCTTTGGGGACAGTCCCTTTTCAAATTTTCCTCCATATGAAAGGTTGGTTGTCGCAGAAGTTCCGGACGAATTGATCAAAGATATACCCTTTCAAAACAACCTAGAGTGGAACTGCTAATTTTTAAGTGAGTTTTTGGAGATCTGGCAGTCAAATTTGTGAGTTTTGCAAACTTCACTGGTTTTATGAAATGGCGAAAGTGCAGACTACCGCATAGCTATCAACCTGTACTACTTTTAACGGATCAATAACGTTTACCGCGGTGGCTCAACGTTTATCAAGCAAGACTTTTAATTAATTCCAAAGTTATCTAAGTGGAATAAGCAGAATTAGCAGTTCTTGTACATACAGTATGTATGGTAAAGGCAAGGTATAGATCTGCCCAGACAATGAAATAGCATCGGGAAAGGAATAGAGCACTAATTTAATCTTTCTTTGAACAACAAACCAACTTTGTTCAGTTTTTTCATAATACTGTTTTGAAATTATGTCGTGTATACCCTAATGTAAGAACATGACAGAATAGTGTCAGTTGGAAGCATATCCGATGACAAGAGAATCGTCGTCGTCGAGGCAACCAGGTGCTTGCACGGCTGCAACTTAGATCCGTTATTTCGAGCCGTGGTTATCTTGTTCCGTCGTGGTTCAAGTCAAAGGAAACGTATCATCTTCTGCATAACATACATCATATCATAAACATAAATCTATGCAGGGAAGTTTGCTAAGTTTGGTGATAGAGGAAAAGGAAAAGTATTGGCTAGAATGGTACAAAGGTATTCTGTACTCAAATGATTTCCTGAGCCCTTCATTATTTAAAAGTTATTTTTAAAATTATTGTTTTTTTTTTCCTTTTCATTTGTGTAGATGTATCCCATGGTTTGCAGTCAACCAGTCTTTTTAATAGACTCCAATATATAACAGAAAAAAACATTTCACAATTTTTAACCTGATATCGTACTTTTTCCGCTTGAGCGGCACTTTTTTCCAGCATCGTAGACTCTATGATTTTTCTTTGAATCACTCCGCAGGATGAATGGCAGTGGTCTTCCTCCGCCCCCTCAGATCTCAAGGGGTAGCGTGAGTGGTAACGTTATCCTTCAGAGCATCAATGAAACAGATGGGTCTTCACCTCAAGTAAGTGTGTCTTCGTCACCTCGTTGACACTCTCTGCCTCTCACGTTCTGATTTAACCTTTTGCTCTCTTACTCATTTACGGTTTGAAGCAGCATTCAGACTTTGAAGGCTTATTGAAAGGTGGCCTTTTGCACATATTCGGGGATATTGCCGGGGCAGTACGTAAAATTCGAGGACATTTCCTGGGGACACTTTTAATCCAGGGACTGTAAGGGATGGCAAATCGAATTCAGGCACTATCCTCCAAAAAACTGGGAACATCTGGTCACCATGAGATTATTGTATCGGATACTAAAATGCCATGGCGATAAGTCATAAGCTTGATTCGTTAAGTTTCTATTTAAAATAACGAAGCTAATCAAGATTTTAAACATTTGTGGTTACATTGAAAGCAATATATATATAAAATTAATACCATGGAAATTAACAGGTTAATACTGACTTGTATCTACACTTCCTGTTTGGAGGTATTCTAAGGAAATTCAAGTTTTTCAAAAAGAATAAAAAAAGAATCAACTACAGCTTTAAGATCAATACCTTGTGATGACATTTATCATTTCTTTTCTGGAATATATTTTAGGAGAATCTCCTCTCCCCCCCTCCCCTCCCTCCCAAGGAGAAAGGTATTTGATAGTAATACTTCCCTTTGGTGTGAAAGTTTCATTTATTTTGCTGAATGTGTGAGCTGGATCTCTGATTTCATAGATCAGGTTAGACGGCTGAGCTTGACGTCTGCTCGACGTCAGGAAAGGCAACATGGGTCGTTCCAAACAGTAGAGCTCATTGTATATCAACAAGATGTTTCATGGATGGGTTGTACAGTACGTTTAAATAAATAACTGATTGTCCTGTGAATTAAACAAGCTCATAGGTTTGTTCCTCGTGAGAAAGGAAATTTAGTTCGCTGAGACTAAGAGACGACTGGCTGAAGATAACTTACGGCAGTTTCAAAGCTTTAGGCATTCAAATAATTTATACAAGTTTGTAAACTTTTGTTTTTTGTGCATATGAATTGTGATTGTTGTCAACAGGATGTGACATTGTCAGATACCTTTTAGATTCGTCATATAAGTTTGTATTAATCCATGTTGGTACATTACATAAATTCTGTAAAACATGCGTCATGTAGTCGAACATCCCGACATTAACGTACATTCTAGCCCACAAATTGCCACAGATTTTCCATTAATTTCACAAACACCGAAGGGTAATGAGTTTGCAAAAATGAGAGTTAACCCAGCATTTCCAGGGGAAGATATATATATATGATGAATTACATCCTTCATTAAAAATTGATTTGTGGCAAAAACAGAAAGCAGACATTTTCAGTGTTTAAATGACATAGCATCATAAAAAGTGGAAAGTCTATCATTTCATGGTTGGGATATGGTCTTTCGCATCCAGTCTGATCTCGCACAACAGCAATAAATCACTGTTGTTATTGTTCAGAAAGGTAGTTTCTGGGTATTCATACCTGTTTAGCTTGATGACCTCAGTTTTCACCTTGATCTTCTTGGCAACCCTCCAATGTCTGACATGGTGGCCCGGGGAAGGAAGGGGAGGGAAGGGAGGGGGAGGTGAGGGGATTTTCCCCCTCCCATTATATTTTTGATATGATCAAAGGTCCTTTAAAAGTTGTCACATGGTTTTGTATGTTGCAACTTTTGAAATGATGTTATTCAAGTATGTTTAAAGATATTTGCACAAGATTTTTTTCACATACAATTTTTGGACAATTTTATTTGGGCTCTCGCGAATCTCCAACGTATTTTTGCGACCCTGAAAGCGATCAGGCAGGATCCCAGTTGTAATTTACCGCAGATTTAGTTGACTATATCATATTATTATGACTCATCAATCATATCATCATACTTCCCCCGCTTTTTTTTGAAGATCTCAAGGGCTTTGAAGGGACGGGGGGGGGGGGGG
>KN892846.1:2960-14464 GCA_000934455.1 Apostichopus parvimensis | reverse complement strand
TGATCTCTATTATTCTCAGCTCCCAATATGCCTATCGACATGGACAACTCATGGGCCCAGTTTCCCGTGGCGACCGAAGAGACCGAGGACGACGCCGCCGAGAAAAAGAAGGACGAGGTAGACGGGCCCAAAGGGAAGGAAGAAGACGAAGACGACCCCTGGGTCATCACCAAGGAACAACGAAAATACTACACGCAACAGTTTCAGAATCTGCAGCAGGATTTAGCTTTATCAATTAAAGGTATGGACGAGTAACAGTCTCAGTTCTAAACGGCCCCAAAGAGGTTAACCTCAGATTGACATCCAGTGAAGTACAGTAGAGATACAAACAAACAAAGAAAGCAAACACACAAAGGAAGTTTTTTATGCTTGCATAAAAAAAAAACGAATAAACCCAATTGTCTGAAATTGTACTTCTTTCAAAACAATGACTACTGTTGTTTCAAATTTGGTGATTTTGGGCTTTGTGGTTGCTGCAATAGAAAATGACAGTTGAGTTTAACTTAGCAAGATTTTTTGTTCTAAACCATAAAAGGGTGTTTCATTTAATTATCGAGTTAGAGTGGGGTTCAAACCATTGACATCAGTATTAATGTAAGCCCTGCGCTCGGCTTTCTGAGTTATCCAACCCTCTTAACGGTGTTCGGACACCTACGAACAACATTGTCCTAATCACTCTAATAGGCATTAAAAATCATGAAAATAACTGCAATTCCCATCAAAATCCATCAAAGATTGAACATTTTCAAAGTCTTTTTTAATTCTAGCTTTGTTTATGAATAAACATTAGCTAATTATGCACATTGATGATGTAAAGAGAGTGACTGCCTAATTTTCTGTTTATGTTATTCCTTTGTTTTACAACCTTTGTTTTAAAGACACCGAACACTGGTTTGTGGCCTAAGGCGATTTTTGGAATTATTTATGGTCTTCTTTGAAAAGAGGAACATCACATTCAAGCGATATATATGTGGGCTTTTAATTAGGGGTTAACTTATTTAGGCCTAAAATATGAAATTTTGATGAGTCACAGTTTGTACATATTTGATGAGTTTCCCAGATTTATCAAACTTTCAAAAGTGTAAGTCATGGACACTAAAGAAATTTTCAACAGATTTTGAATGAGATTATCACACACAACAAATGAACTGAATATGGGGCAAATTGGCTCTGTGTCCGAAGTACTTTTAAGTTGGTGGCCATTCCTTATTCATTTCCTTCGTAGGGCTGCCAGCCAATTATGTTATAGCCAATCTTTTTATTAATTTCTTGCTCTTAGGAGGCAAAAATGTCTTGGCTACTCTGTTTAATTGTTTCATTGCCTGGCTTTTTCATTTATCAACAGGTCCAGATGCTAAAGCTTTCTTTGAGAAGTCAAAGCTTCCAACATATGAGTTATCCCAAATATGGTGAGTCTTGTGTTGAGAACATTTATAGTCAAATTGTTTAATCATATGACATATGTCAGTTTTATAATCGACCAATATCTGCAAACAGATTTGAAATAAATATATATATATTTGGAGGCAATGTGGTTGCCGTCTTAAAGCAAGAAGATTATGTGATGCTATTTTTCTCTATGGGTGAATGGAAACTTTGGAAAATGGGTGAACAGGTGTTGAAATGTTGTCTCCCCTATCCTCCTCACCTCACCCCTACCCCTCCCCCCACAAAAAAATACCCTTGTCCACCAAATTTGTCTCCACCATTATCAGGATTTATTTGTTGCTAGTTCTATACACTTTAAGCAGCCATTCCTTCCAAATTAACCTCATTGTAATAAATCAAAACAATTTCATATTTTTCTTGTCCCCCCCCCCTTTTCTTTTTAATCAGCAAAAATGATTGGACATTCTTTAGTGAATAAAGTCAGATTTCTACTGTCACAATTTCAATTTTTTATTTATTTTTTCTAACGATGATTATTTTTTCATTTCTACAGGCAATTATCCGATGTAAACAAAGACGGCACGCTCTATCTTGAAGAGTTCTGCACAGCCATGCATCTTGTAGTCCTCCGAAAGCACGATATTAGTTTGCCCGAAAAGTTACCGGCCAGTCTCATTCCTAAATTAGGTGAGAAAATAGCACCTTGAATGATGACCACATTTTATCCACCATCCAATCCAGTGCGCACCCTCTCCATAAACCCACCCCCCACCCCCAATAGAAGAAAAAAAATATATCAAGGATTGGCATCATTGTAACAATTTTCAAATCTTGTTCTTAAATATTACTATATATAAAAAGAATGGTTCTTGGTGGTAGCATCTGTCATTTGTTTGATGATCTCCTTAAATTGTAAAAGTTTTGTTCAGGTCTCCTAACTCTTACCTTACACAGATTTTTTAACCATCTCATGGGTTTTTCTTGTGTCATTAAAAAAGAGAAAAACTTGGAAACAGAGACTGCAAAACCAAAAAAAACGTGTAAAAAAAGAAGTGATTTTTCTGTATTTTTGACCGGGAAGATGTTGCATTGACCGTGACCTGTAATGTTTTATTCACCCCTCTCCTCTCCCTACCCTGTACTTAATTCTTGAGCAAATGCAAAAATCGTTATCATGGGAAAGACATCAAAGTTACTAATTTGAGTCGAAAAGTATGATTTCTTTCGATTTATTGTTGTTCCGATGCTTTCTTACGGCTTGACATGAAAGCTCATATTCCTGCTGTCATTTTAAATCGCATTTTTGTTAGTTTTGATGATTGCTTCATTTTGTCCACAGAACTTGAAATTAAGGTTCACAAATCACGTCGTATGTCTTTCAAGACTTGTTTTCAAGCATTTCAAGAAGAAGTATGACAAATTACCATATTTGTTGAATATTGGAATATAATATTCGGATTTTTACAAAGGAAAGATGTTATTCTCGTTTTAGTAGATTTTTTCAACTGCTTTATAGTAATTTGAGAGAAATGTTCTTCTCTTCACACCAAAAAAAAAAAGTAAAAAAAATGTGATAACAGATCTTTCCAGATGCATGCATCACAGAAGTAAAAAATGTCAATAAAGACCTACTAAAAGAAAAACTTAAAACATAACTATGAATTGTGAAGAAAAAAAACAACAGTTTTGACACTCTTGGCCAGGATGGGATTAGACTTACTGAACTCTCATTTTGTTCAAGTCATATGTATATACCAAGCTGAGCTAGCTAGCTAGTAAACTTTAGTTTGGCCGGTGTTTTAGTGTTTATTAGGCATGTGATGATTGAAAAGGAAACTGGTGGTCAGAATCTGTAAAACTTGGAATGTCATGAATATAAAGTCTCCACAATAGAAATGAAAAATGACAAATGTCAAAGTAGATTAATAACCTCAAGGGATATTCCCCTCCCCCCCAAAAAAAAAAGAAAAAAGAGTGGTTTAAGAAGAATTGGTTGTGATTTTTCCTCAGTGTATTTTTCTGTAATGATGAATATATGCCCTTTCATCCAGCTTCTCTATGAAACCTGCTTTTTCATGGCTCATATAAAGTATCACAGTCAACCACCATCCTCATCAAAGAAATGTTTAAAAAAAAAGAAAAATGAACAACTTTTAAAGAAAAACTGTGATTTAGGGGTCTGGTTGATTTTTAATTGTAGGCAATAATGAAGCTACACCAGAGGCTGTCCCACCCTCTTCTGCTATTGTCATTACTCCTCTAAACTCTCGTAAACATTCAGGAAGAAGCATCACACCGCCCTCTTCGGAGTCAGAGGTCAAGTCCGACGAGGTAAGCGAATGTTCCTCTTTTCCATCTTTCTTTCTTTTTTTTTTTGGTCTTGCTCTCTTTACTGCATGTCCCTTCTGTTTTTCTTCTATTTTTATTATTTCTTCTTTAGTTTTTGTTTGTGTTATGTGGAGTCATTTGTAACAATTCTCTATCTCTTTTCCAATATTTTTTTTTTGTTGGCACTAACAGGATGGAATGTAGCTCTAATACTCATCACTTCATACACGATATCATCAACATTTATCATCAAAAGTAGATATTCTCATTTTAAGACACCCAGGTAAATGGATGCCTTCTTTTCTTCTCAAAAATTATGAAAATAAGTTGGTGATTTTGCAGATATATTAGACTGATATGTTGTGAAAATATTATATAATCTAGATGACAAATGTGGTAGGAAACTCTCTCTGTGTAAACTCTTTTTTTAGGGCCATGACAGGGGTGGAGTTGATGGTCATATTATAAAAGCATTGAGAAAGTGTGTTAGGATATCCTTAGCCTAACCAACACAGATTACACCAGTTATTATGGAGGCAAAGTCTTTGTGTTTACATATTTTTTGTGACAGAACAAAGGTCTCATGTCAGATTAATTTATTTAAACCAAACCTATGTGTTCGTGACCAGACGTTAAGACTTCATGTTGTGGAAGTACTCTTTCCTGTAGAACTTAGCGTTAGGATAATAACCTATCCAGCTCATATTTAACAGTCGTTATATACTAAGATCATGAGGGCCCCCCTCCTCAGTACTAGACCCTAGATAAGGCTTTATTCCAGATCCTTGTTTATTAACCAGCATCATTCACTGGTTCGGTTACAAATATTTTATTATGAAATGTTGATGAAATATTGATAATTGAGCCTGCTATTACTGAACCTTGCAGTCCTAAGAAAAAGGAAGTTGATATCTTTTCTTTTGGGGCAGTAGTAAAAGAGATTATTGAAGTTACTCAAAGAATTACTTACAAAGAATCATGAACGAGCATCAAATATCTGAAATCACTCACTTGTCTTTATCTTTAAACAAAAGGGATGGAGGAGATTATGTAATAATATTTATGGAAGTTATTGCACAATCAGTAAATAAACTAAATCTGCCAAAGTTCCTCATAATTTTGAACTGCCTAGCTGTGTGCATGCATGCATGTATCTACCATTCAGAATTAAGAAGTATTTTACTGCGTAATCAGAACTCATTTGTATTATTCTACTCTGAAGATCAAAAGCTCAAAAGGTCAAAAATAAAAATTTAAGGAAAAAGGGTTAAAAAGGAACACCTAGCTCACTCACAAGAATTTGTGGATTTGATTTGTATATTTAGTCTATACAGTTTCCTGGTTCTTATTATTTTAAAGAAAAAGTGTCTCAAATAGGAATTTATTTTGTAAAAATGTAGTAGCAGGGGTTGGAGGTAGGGTAGGGATGGAGGGAGATGGGTGGGGGGGTGGGGTTGGGAAAAGGGTGTGGAGGCTAGGCTTGAACCTTAGGAATATCTGTGTGTATGTCTAAGGTTCAGGATTGTAAATTATTGTGATTTGATAATATTTTTATTAATTTTGGTTTGGAAAGTTCCTTTAAAAACAACTGATATTTTGGAAGAGTGCTGATGGAGGAGACACTGGGTGATTCATAGTATTTTACATAAAATTTCTTCATTATTACCGGGGAGTAAAATTCTTCCCGCCTTCATTGGTCAATATTCTGAATATAGGCAGGATTGTTATAAATGGTCAATTAGACATCACTTTTTTGTTCGCCTACGCTTCATTTACACTGAACGGACATTGTCGATGATGAAACTGCACATTAATCAATCTTTTGAAGGTGAAATATTTGAAGGCAGCAAAAATTGCAAGTTTCCTAATAAACACATTTTAAACTTTAACTTTCTTCTTGAGATGTTCATAGTTGACTATAATATATATAAGAATTGTGAAGTTTCCTTTAATTTAAGCCTCGATTTTTTTTTAAAAATGGTTCTTTAAAAAGACAGAACATACATCCCTCCCTAAAGTGAACAGAAGGACAACAGTTTTTCTTCCCCCCCCCCCAGACTTTCTTCAGTTTTAATTTCAAAGTCAGTTGAAATTAGTTTGTCCTTGGTTGATATTAATTAGACTTAATTTCTGAACTTACAAAGAAACAAGGATCTGGACGTCTTTATTTATTGGTTTCGATTTGATTTTTCAATTTACCTCACACGAGAATGTACATCAATTCACATTTACCTGGTCTCAGCCTTAAGTTTTTGCAGGGTTCAGATTTGATTTTTTGCTAGCACGAGCAATACTTAATTTTGCATCCACCTATTGCAGCTGCACCGACTTGGGTGTGATTGGCCAATAACAGCATGCTTACACTTGTCTGGAAGGATTTTGGTAGTTGGATGGCTTTCCTTTTAACAGTCACATTTTTCAAGTAGAAAACAATGATTTAAATATTTTTTTCTCCTGTTTGTGTCAGCAAGTGGCAAACTTTTCAAGTTGAGTTGACTCAATGAAGACAATAGTAATGGTTGCCATAGGGTGAAAGGTCTTTAAAAACCAAATGGACTAGCTTCCATAGCAGTATCACCATGTATTAAGGTGAATAAATTATCTTTACTAGTTATTCCAAAAAAAGAAACTAAGATATTTTTTGTTTTTGAGCAATGACTGCAATGGATTTTGTCTTTGATGGTTGATTTTGTGAGGAGATTGAAATAGAAGTCGTGGGGATGGGGGCAAGGGGTGTGGGAGGCAGGGCCAACAAAAACAGGTTTATTTTGCCAGTACCAGTTTTTCATTTGCTGTAACCACTGAATTCATTCCCTGAATGTTTTGTTTAAATGCGACAAAACAGGTGTGCTTAGAATAGGACCTTATGAAATGAAGTACATTATGGATTTTTGTTTTTTTTGGGGGGGGGGGGGGGGTTGTGGTAAAGTCTTCCTAAAGGTATAAGAAACCTCCTAAACTGACTTGGTGACAGTGACTAGGTTATCATGCCCTGCATAGGTCACTCTAATATCTTATTATATAGTCATTTGTGTTTTAGCCTGGCAATTTCTGAAAGGATTACTTTAGGCAAAATTTTAGTCTTAATCTCTGGAATGCTCTATTAAGGCTAATTTGATGATGATGACTTCCGCTCTTCAGTGCAGGCATTTAATGTTTATGTTAATCCATTGATTTAGAAATTTTAATTGCTTACAAACAAAACATGAACTTTTTTCGCCTTGATGTAAAAACAACATAGCACCTGGGATGATATTCAACGTCATTAGTGTTTTGACAAACATGTAAACATATTATTAACTTCACTTTGAGTTTTTGCCTTGCATCTGAGAATCAACCTTAATCATGAGCAGTTTGTTAGACTACATAGTCCAGTCACTTTAGCTGACGTGACAATATCGCCATCATTAGCTCGACCCATTTCCAGTACGTTGTGAATCTTAAGTGTCGGCAGATAGCAGCCTGTTACCGATATTTGTGGGAGGGGATGGGTGGGGGGGAGAGGGGGAATTACTGACATTCTATAGCACATTAGCTGGGTTAAAACAGTACATCATTTGTAATCATTTGGTTGTGAGCCATGGTGTATCCTATTGTGCTATTATAACCATAGGTAATGTGTACAGGAATCTGTTGAGAAGTGGAACATGTTTTTGCTGTAGGGTTATTAACCAGCCTTGCCTCTATAAGCTGCTGCTGTTCTATGTTTGGCTACAGCTCTGCACTGCTAACATGTTGATCGTCTGCTGCTGCCATAGTCTATGTAGTCTGCCGCTCCTAACCGCTGTATTCCTTGTCGTTTTTAGAACCGGCGGTTAATGTTTCTTGTCCCGTTTAAAGGCAACACACACACACACACTACACACACACACACACTACACACACATCATTGAGAACAAATTTGTGATTATCTTTGTCAGTCATCTAATTCTCTTCACCTGTATAAAAGGCAAAGCCATTCGATTTTGAAAAAAAAAATATAGTCAAGCATCTCTTTACCGAGTTTTTTTAGCGTATATACTGATGTAGTCCCAAAATATGCAGAATAGTCCATGCACAAACTGTAAGATGACATTTCTGGTATGCTAATCAATTCATTGTACTCATTAAAAAACAAATGTATCCTCACAAATATTGCAAGAACGTAGTAATAATTATTATTTCCCAGCAGGTATAAGTTAGATATGACAAGATCATACGGTTATACAAACCAGTGGCAACATCCAGAACGGTGTCATTCCACAGGCAAAATCATTCCAATGAACCAATTTTAAAATGCAAAGAGCATATCCTACCACCATTTTACTACCCTCTCTATCCCCCCTCCTCAACCCCTCCACCCTCCTCCCACCACCTAGAAAATATGTGACAAGGTATATTAGCTATTGGATCTCTTTTAGCAAGTATGCTTGGGCAAAAATCTTATATGATTAATGATAAAGCCATATTTCAGTTTTAAAATACAAAAGAACATCTCCTTCTCTCTCTCCTCCCCCCCAATCTTTTACCCTCTCTATTCACTTCCCCTCTCCACTCCCCCCTCCAACAATTATAATGTGACAAGGTGGATTAGCTATTGTATCCCTTTCAGCATGTATGTGTAGGCAAATTTCTTATTTTGGTTTGAGTGCTTTGTTTATTAATTATTTTCATTTCTGTCGCAGGCTGATACATAGATGTGGTGAACAGGAAATGTCAATGAGACAATTTCTCTCGTTAATAGTATTGACTTTTCAATCAGAAGTATTAATTAGTACATAATTTAAATTTTGTCCTCTTGAGGCATGTTTTATTCTTGAATGGCTTTCTTATTTGAAATTTAATTTTGTATTCCTTCTGTTCATTTGTTTTCAGTTGAGTTTACCTTCTCACAATATATATATATATATATATATCAACAATGTCATGAGTTATCGTTCTACTGTTTTCTATATATTCGATATCGGAGAAATATGTCTTTGGGATATCAGCAGACTGATATTGATTTAAATTTAGTAGTTGATTGTTTCTGGTACGAAACATTAATCATCTAAAGTACCCCAAAAATGGATAAATTGTTGAGAAACTGCCAGCTATTTTCCGTCAACCCAACCAGCAAATTGTCCAGAGGCTAAAATACAGATTTTAGCTTGACAAAGATTTAAGGAGAGTATTTTTTGCAACTCACCCCAGTCGGGACAAATATTTCTATACTGTACTTTCGAGTTCTGTTTCAAAGCACTCGTACTGACAGTACGAGCAGTACGAAAATCCTAGTCTTCTCAGAAAAGTTAGGAACTGTTCATACTGTCAGTAAGAGTGCTTTGAAGCATGACATGAGAGAACAGTATAGAGTGGTATTAGTTCATTGAAAAATTGTCCAAACTGTCTTGTGCAGTAAACTGAGATTTTTTTCCACCCAATTAATTGTCCACATCCCCTCGCTAGGAAATATCCATTGTCTTATTTGTGAAGGATATATGTGAGAGGGTATTGTGTTCTTTTGTTCATGTTAAATGCACTTTTCTATCAGATATATCCATTCAATTCAATCTAAACTGTGATAATAAACTGCCTTTTACTATCAAAAGATGACTTAAGGCAACTTTTTATTGTGTAACTATTTCCTTGTAAGTCTAGGCAGTATTGTCATTCTACATTTGATGTTTTGAAAAATGACTCTTTGAAAAAAGTTGAGGTTAATCAGTTAAAAGTGGCTGGACCTTGTAGACTAATTCACAGTAGATCATTAGATCAGTCCCTCAGATGCAACACAAAACTCAATGGGAGAAACATAAGACTTTAAATTTATGGTTGCAAATGACTTGTTTTATATAATGCGTTACAAAATTTGTCAAGGACAGATGGTGGTGAAATGCCATCGAAGGATGCTCGGTTGATTTATGTGGAATTAAAAAGAACACGTTTTGGTTTGAGTTTTGTAGAATTTAAAAGACAAAGGATGACCTTTTAACGATTATAAGATCTGCACTGATGAGTAGTAATCATTATCAATGTAGCCTTAAAGGAGCTTTCTGGGGATTCAGTATATTTTAGAAGTAAATAATAGCTGCAGAAACATTATTGGCACCCAAAGTTTGCTTTTACCTTGGGAGTCGACATATCAAGACAAAAATGCTGGCTAAAGTCAACCTTTAATTAAGTGATACTACTTCTGCATGGCTTATAAGAGCAAACATACAGTATAAGCCCTGTCCTGTACTACTTTGAAAGTTGAGAAGACCTTTCTGAGGTCATAAATATTAAATGAATATTCAGTAGCTGATATCCTTTCCCAGCTCATTGTCACTGTTAGCCAACATTCGGCACACATGTTATGGGTATATTTGATGGAAAACTTACCAGCCTACTTTGCATGGAAGAATCTGGGACAGGCGATCTTATTTGTCCTTTTGAGGAGAAGTAAACCCAACCACCATCTTTAGCTGATATGATTAATAGATGATAAATATTCATGAACAACTTCCCCTGTAAAGAATTAAATATTTGGTTGATACATATTTGAAGGCTTTGTACAAACCATCGCAGTAGTTGCTCTAGTTTGCCCTGTTATGGGAAGAAAGATTGCTACAATTATCAATCTCGGCTGTTACGTGCAACATGCTACTATTGGTTTGATGATCCCGCTGTTGGTCTCAATATTGAAGAAAGTGATTTTAATAGGTCACTGTTTTCTTGTCCTTTCTACACATGTGGAAATCCAAGTCAAAAATCATATTGTTGCTTGAAAGAGACAAATTTGAGTCATTATTGTGAAGTATTTTTTTGGTTTCTTTTTATTGACATATTTATAGAAGCCTTCAGGATACCCAACCCACTGTTTATCACTTTGTTATGAGATTTTCATTTCATTTTTTAAATCCTCGCATAAATCTGTAACCTCTCACCGAGCCACAATTGTGACAGTTTGTCATTTCCTATCCTTTGCATTCGTAACAAAGCGTTATTGTCTTATTGTTCTTCACATTTCAGAATTGGGCGACGTTTCAAGACTCGCCTTTCCCAGGGCCTGCTTCGCCTTCCTCTCAAACGCCAGTCAACTTTAATTTTGCATCTATATCTCCTGACCCCGTAAGTGCCCCCCTTCAATACCCCCCATTCAGGGAATCAGATAGAAGGTTTATAGTTGCTATTAATACCAACAAATTATACCAAACATTTCCTTTGTCCTTCTGTATTATAGTAGATTTATAAAGTTTTCCAAAATTTGCCTCTGAAAGAGTTGGAGATACAAAAATTAAAAAAAAAGAATAAAAAATAGAAACATGATAATTGGCAGGAGACAACTTTTCTTCAGAAATACCAGGATGGTTTTTTGTCAATGAGGAATGTTGCAATTAAGAGATAAAATTTGTAGTAACGATGAAGGCATCTTTTTCTTCCTTTTCTTGGTTATATATGTTAAGAAAATCTCTCTTCATAACTCTCAAAAAAGGTGGTAGGAAAAACTTATCATTCAAAAATTAGTTATAAACTTTGTAGACACTATGAAGGAACGACGCTTCAAATCTATTTTTGTTGTTGATGTATACGTTAAGAGACTCTCTCTACCTTACTCTGAAAGGAGGTGGCGGGGAATAATTATCAATTAAATTTGCTCATTCACAGAGAGATGGATTCAGAATAAAATTAAATGATGCAAAATTCTTCTTGTGTGATCTAGTATTGATACACACCGAAGGACACATAGTGACAATTGTTAAAGTTAAAGTACTGTTGAATATGCTTGTATATCTGACACTTTATTGCATGTAGGGAGGCTGCCTTTATTAATTTATATTTATATC
>KN892845.1:11535-29378 GCA_000934455.1 Apostichopus parvimensis | reverse complement strand
TTAGTAGCCAAATTTGACGAACTGATTTCCATCATCCAGAGAAGAAAAGAGCAGCTTATTCATCAGGTAAATTGACGGAAAAGAACTAAGTCTTTAGCTAGACGAATCTTCTTGTCTTTTTTTTTTTTTATTTGTGTCATCTCTGCTTTTGTTTCTGTTTATAAATGGCAACCTCATGATTGTGTTGAAAGTTTTCTTATGTTCATCCATCTATTAAAACATTTTGAAAAGTCTTTGACCTGACAGGTCATGGATTTGGGGGGGGGGGGGTGGTGACCGGGGATCCTACTACTGTACCTGTGGAAGCTTTTATACCTCCTCTCCACATTGAAAGGCAAAGAAGTACTCGGGGGGGGGGGAGGGAGGGGTGAGGTAACCATACAATAAAGCAATTTCACAATATTGTTAATCATGTGCATATATTACTATAACAGTAGATACATGTACAATACATCAAGAAGATCTGCATGTTCCTGTTGAAGACAAACATCAAGATTCACAGTTGGGACAGTGTAGCATATCAAAAAGCAAATTGTTTGTATGTGGCTAAGCAGCTGTACATGTACGTCTTTGCAAACATACATGTAATTTGAATATAATTTAGTATTGATAGACTTCCTTTAGCAATCAATATGATTTATTGACCAGTTTAACGGCCGAATGAATCTGCACCACTTTGTGCTAGAAGGAATGTTTTGAAGAAAGTAGGTCGGAAGTGATACATTTTGTTAACTATCTGACAGCCAAATGAGTGAAGTGTGGGGAAGCTTACACATGTAGGTAGGGGTGTGTATGAGTTGTAGCATTAATATTCACCCTGTTATTTAAGTAATTGGTGGGTCTCCACCTGCATCTGAAAGTATCAAATGATTCTGTTCATTAATGAGAGAGAGGGGACAAAATCATGCATACTCTTCCTTAATTTCATAATTTCTGATATTCCGTTCTGTTTTCTTGTGTTCAAGTGTTACTTAAAGATTTGTGACTATTCCCGCCCGAGAAAGTTTTGATCAACTACGTTTGGTAATATTTACATGTGCACACTGTATTGTATAGCCTGATCGATCTCTCCGCATTTTCTACCTACTTTGACGCTTTCATTGCAACAAAACATGATCTTTGTAGTCTTAAGCAGCTCATAAGTTGACCACCCCCAGATTTTGTTTCCTCGTAAAGGTCATGTGACATAATCGACTAATATTTTACTGCCATTCCGCAAGGCATATCACCTCACTGCCTACGAGATTTGACTGTCTACTTTAAAATGCTTTATGATGATATCTGGCAATAATTCTCATGGCATTTTAGAAACTCCAGAATGTTGTTAAAAACTTTTAGCATATTAATTTTTTTATTATTTCATCATTTTCAATTTTGGGGCCAGTACTGGTGACTTTTCATTCATTATGCCAAATGAACCCCAACCCACATTTTTCGTGCTTCAAACATTCTGTGTGGAACAGTGTAAACCTCTAGCATGGATTGTCACGATAATACTTCAGAATTTAACTATATTAACTGCTTTTGATATATTCATAACATAAATAATGCCCCTTTGGAGTGAATTTTCCTTAGGCAAAAAAACGTTTTTGTTTTTAATACGAGAATAAAAAAATGTTATGTCAGGTTGTTTTCTTAAGAAGATGAGTTTTTCCTTTGATTTTTATGAGTGATTTTGGAAGAAAGAAGAAAAGAATAAAGCAAGCATAGAAATACATAATTTAATATTCAAGCGATCCATAAGTGGTTTAATATTAAACAGAGGGAAGCTGCTTTGGCTGAACTTAGTTTAATACTTAGTTTTATTACAAAATTCTGAAAATGAGTGTCAAGAGTCACAGCAATATTGAAAATGGCTCATAAGCGACGACGATGGCAGTTAATCTCTTAATGTTGTTTATTTTTGGTGAGGAATGTTTCTAATTATTATGAAACATAAACATGATAGATTTTAGTCTATTTAAATGCCTTGATCAGGGGTTCCCTAACTGGGGTGCATGAAAAAGTCAAAACTAGAGTACTTTTGTTGAACTAAAATCTGATATATCATATAATTTAATAATGTACAAAAGACTTTATTGTCAGTGTTTCTTCAGGACTTTGATCTTTATTGTCAGTGTTTATCTTCAGAACTTCTTTATTTTCAGTGTTTCTTAAGTACTTTTATCATTACTGACAATATCTTGTCATCTGGTAGAAGCTTGGATAACTTCTCCATGTTTTGTTTCTAACCTTAGTTAGATTCAACGGTTGGTTATAGTGATGCAATCAGTTTATGTAAGACCTCATGATGCTGTGATTGGTGCCGAATCATTTCAGCAATTTGCCTGTTTTGTACAATATCCCGCAGTGACAGAAAATGTCATACCAGATCACCAAGAAGCCATTTCTCATTTTATCAGCACATAACTTTATTTCTTACGCATCTTATGAATAAACTGTATCTTGATGAAGCTGTACAAAAACTTTAAATACGCTACATACTTGTGGCCTTTGATTTTCGTTATAAATGCTGACTATAAAATGCCTTCTACTGTATTTGAATACAAAGTAAATTCATTACTAAAGTAGACCATCATTGTTTTACCATATATACATGCTCATTGAATTAATCAATAAAATATCTCAATATTTCAAACAATCACTTGATGTCCCATCAATCAATCATATTTTCAATGGTGACAAAATTAATATTTGAAGAGAAATAAAGATCAATATTTATCCCTTTTCTGGAATACAATCTTGATATTCCTATAAGGAGAAGTGGATTTTTCTATTGATTTAGGGATTCTTTCAATTTTAAGATGGATTAGATGCAGATATCTAGGACTCAGATTAAAAAAAAAAGAAAAAATTGCAAGTCTAAACTATGGTGAATATATTAAAAAACCTAAGGCTGTGATTGTTTTATTCGAGAATAAAATTGATTAAAACGTCTTACGTTTCAAGTGTTTTATGTTGAGAAACTCAACTAGGCAAATAGAGCAAAGACTCAAATAACATGTCGGCCATAGCAAAGATTCACAGTGTCTGTAAAAACTGGATCAGGTAAGCATTCAAGAATCAGAAACTTGATTATTTGTCTACAACAGGTCAGAGTAGATAATAACTAGATTATAAGCTGAAATCAAAATCAAAGGCTTCATATTTTTTGCACCAGAACTCAGATGTTCTGTCAGTTTACTTGATCAGATATCAAGAACCATGATCAAATTTTTAACTTAAATTCTTAACTAATCTATACCACATCTTCCAATTACATCTTTCAAGTAAATTCACAGGGATTATGAAAACTGGATCAGGTATTCAATCAAATCAATGATGTCTAAGTAACTTATCTACCACAGCTCAGTTTTGAAGAACCTGTAAAAACAGGATCAAATATGAACTGTAATTATGATCAAAGACTTCTTGTCAACCATGAGTTTTGATTTTTTTATTTTGATTTTGATATTCGGATCAGGTCTATTCCATCAAGATCAAAATCAAACTCCCAAGATCAAATTCTTTATTCATCTTACTCGGATGAGCATGTAGGCACACTGTAGATCAAACAGACACAATTAGGAATCAAGGAGCCCTTCTAAACCCCTACTCTGTTTTGTAAAGTCTGTAGAAACTGGATCAGATTTACAGTGATGATCAAAGACAAGTCTTGTCAACCGTCAGCTCTGATTCACAGAATCTGTAGTATCCAGATCAGATTTATACATCCAAGATCCAATTCTTAACTTTGTCTATCACAGCTAAGAATCACAGAGACTGTAGGACTAGATCAATTCCACTGTCAGGATTCAAGCCATAACATGTCTGCCAAGCAGATTCACAGAGTCTGTAAACACTGGATCAGATACATACAAGCAAGATCAAGATCTACATCTTAACTGATCTACTTCCGGTCCTGTTCACAGAGTCTGTAAAAACTGGATCAGATACATATACAAGCAAGATCAAAGGTCTACATCTTAACTGATCTACTTCCGGTCCTGTTCACAGAGTCTGTAAAAACTGGATCAGATATATACAAGCAAGATCAAAGGTCTACATCTTAACTGATCTACTTCCGGTCCTGTTCACAGAGTCTGTAAAAACTGGATCAGATACATATACAAGCGCCTTGGAACACTTTCTGTTGATTTTGTCTTCTGATTGATTGATTGATTGATTGACAAGCAATATCAAAGGTCTACATCTTAAGTTATCTACTACCGGTCCTGTTCACAGAATCTTTAGACACTGGATCAAATTTACAGTTATGATCAAAGACCTGTTGCCAGCCATCAGCTCTGATTCACAGAGTCTGTCATTTTGGGATCAGATCTATAGTATACGATCAAGATCAAATACTTAATTCTTAGCTTGTCTATCATTGCTTAGAATCACAGAGGCTGTAGTAACTAAGTACTATCTTGATCAATTCCACTATCAGGATTCCAGACTTCTTAGTTTGTGTCCTTTCGAGTCTGTATTAACTAGAACAGATATATGCAATCATGTTAAAAGACTTCTTATTAACTCATCTATTGTACAACCAAGTTTCACCAGGTCTGTAGAAACTAGATCAGATAAACCGTGGAGATTTAATGCGCAACACTGTATGCATGCTGATGAATCAAATTTCCGTGGTCTGTTTGTTTCTGTTTCTATGGATTACCAGCTGGTCAAATTCTGTAATTTCCCTTCATTAACCTTTTCTCGGCTTGAGAGATGTTTTCCCTATGTAAATGTGACTTAGAAGCCTCGTAACACACTTTCTTAGGCGATTCTCATTGGTCTTATAATTAACATGCCTGTGTATGTTCTGATTGCATCTGGAACGTATTTTGTGTTGATCTTCCTGACCTGATGCATTGACCTGATGCATTGACATGCATTGAACCGGATGCATCAATTGACATGATGCATTGACATGATGCATTGACATGATGCATTAACTTGGAAACTCCATGGTCACAAACTTTTGTAGTTTGCATGTAACCAGGAAATTTCAGTTCAGGTAGGGGTGGCAATCATATTGTTGGATGGGGGGGGGGGGGGGGGAATTTGCAGGGATCTAGGGGTTTAACTTCTAATACCCATGGTTCACTATAGCCTGCATTTACTGACAGGAATCAAGATATATTAATTCACAGTGCCTATTCCCTCCCCTCCTATAACCTTATGCATTACCATTTATCATTTGTGACAAATTTCTCATTGTCGGAGAGATGGGGTAGGAAGGTTATCACACTCCTCCTACTCCCTCCCCCTCCACTCCCTGGATATGCTGTGCCTGTTTAGGTAAGGTTTTGATTGTGTGTCACAGCAGCCCTCTGCTATATTCAAGTTCAAGAATAATTAATCTGCAAGATCGTGATATTTTCATAGAACATGTTTACAAAAGCTTTACACTAACAACCAAACTTCACTGAACTGACTTTTTTTGCAAGAAATTTCAATGAATAAAAAACCGAATATTAAAGCAAAAAATAAAGAAGGGGAAACTGAAATAAAGGATATAATTCGGTAGCTCGACTACATTAAACATGATTCCAAACACTTTGAGCACTCTTGTCAGTTACACTCATAAGATTTAAGAACTAACCAGCTGTATCTCCGTAGCAATTACCGAGACAACAGCCTCCGAGGTTTCTACCAAAATTTTGAACAAAGTCAATTTCATCACCATGCACGCTGTCCCTTTAACATCTCAAGTGATTTTACTACTAAAGTTGCCATGGGAATGAGTGAATGCTGTACAGGAGAGAATGAAGGGGACATTTGCCATCAGAGTTTGATCAAAAGGTTTTGCTCTATTCATTTTTCATTATTCCAATTAACTATTCTGTCCCATCTGTCTGATTAACCTGTTTTCTTATGTGTACGGTTTTCTTGATTGCCTCTGAAGAAGATTTTGTTAGAATACAGTGGCATGGCAACCTATTTTACTTTAGTACAAAAACATCTTTCAAAATTATTCCATAATGTTGCAATTCGATGTGAGCTGTCCAAAAAATAGCTTTTAATTTTGTTGCACTTGTCCCCCCCCCCTCTCTCTCTCTCTCGAAGTTTGAATGTTCTCTACATCTTGTAATGCCTGCAAGATGCTCTGTCAAAGGATTCGATGCCAAATATTGTCTCATAATTTTGCCATTTACAAACCAGCCATCCAATATGAAATCAATTTCCATCAAAACTGTAGAAAATGTCAAGGTTGATGGGCACTCATGTGAATCAAAAAGTGATTTTGAATCATTAATTCATGCGAGAGAAATATTTTGTCAGTCATTTTTGAAATGAAACTGACTGTATCAACAGAAAAACCTTTTAGTCATCCTGAAAGAAAGTTTGGTGAAAATGTAAGAAGAAAATTTTCAAGGCTGGTAACTTCAAGAAGTTTGCAAGTGAGGGACAGGGTAGTATAATTGAAACTTGTATAATTTCAATTATCATCAGTGGTTAAAGGATCAAAAAGAAATTGTCATATTTAGAAATTAGGTGGGGGGGGGGGAGTGGGGTGGAGGACACATAATACTTTTACAACCTCATATGACATGTTAACAATGCAATACACATTGGTCAAAGACAAATTGTGTTGCATGTTACCCAAGGGTGCTCTATTGTTTATAAGAAGTTAAACTTGTTTTGGCTGAGCTAATTAGAATTTATTAAACTATGGATTAACATTAATATTTCAACCTGCATTGAAGAACTTACATTGATCATCAATGTAGTCTTAATGAGTGGAGCAAATCCAGAGATTTAGCAAATTTTTAAAGGTGAATATCTTGAAAATGAGAAAAGTTGTAGAAACAAAACTAACACTCAAAATTTCTTCTTTTTGCATATCAAAACTACTATAACTGGTGCCTAAAGTAATCTCTTTTAAAGTAATCTAAAGCCAAGAGATGACAGGAGGACCCTTGAAGATAAAACTGAGGATAAACTATACAGCAGGAAAAAAAGTTTAAGCCCCCCCCCCCAAACCAAAAAATGATCCAGTATTGAAGTCTTATTGACCAGTTTGCTTAATAGTGTTTTGATGTTGAATGTGTAAAAAGTGTTTAAACCTACCATTCCTTGACGGATCCAAGAAATCAAATTATTTAAATACATCTGAACATCATCACTAATTTTCTATTTCCAGGTACAAAGAGAGAAAGATTTCAAAACCAAGATGGTACGGAACCACATCAACCAGTGTAGCGGTAAACTGAAGCAGACGAGCACCCTGCTGGAGTTCAGTATAGAGATTATGAAGGAGTCGGACCCAGCGTCTTTCCTCTTAGTGAGTATATTCATTAATTAGTCAGCAATTAAAACAATTCTGAACCATAAAATATCAATTCTTGTTCTTTGATGTTCTTCATAGCAGTCTTCTAATGAGTCAGATGTGTACTGTACCTGTACTCATGTACGGTAGCATAGTGGGCAGTAGCTCTGTACTCACCCTATATAGATTTGTACTCGAATTTGTACATTTTGTACTCTGTACATATATCTATTACAAATGCTAGTGTAAGATTAAGTACTCTTAGAAATTCTACTTATATTCTTACTCAGTGGTGGATTAGCCGTTTTTTCTGGCTCGGATATTTTGTGCTGCGAGGTGCAAACCGCACCACCAGGTTTAGGTGTCGATGGCACTTATTTCCTCTTTAAGTTGTGAGAGATGCTGGTGTCATTAAAGGCGTCAACTGCTCTGGTTGTTTCAGAGCCCTGGTTGCCGTTTGGTTCACCGAGCCGGTAGCAATATATGCCCCAGTGGCTGGGACTCATGCTGTGCGTTGTGCTAGTTGGTACTACAAGTCCTCCTCGTAGAAGTGAGAAATTGCACGTAGCTAGTTACAAAAGATGTCAAATTTATGGATAATTCATCAAAGATTTCCAATTTTCTTCCCCTTTTTACTCCCTTTGGAAAATGTTGATTTGTGGATAATGAATGATAATTGTTACCTAACTAAATCAAGTGGTGTTTTTGTATTACCTTGCACATATTGTCTCTTGGGTGGGTACTTTAGGGTGAATAATTGCTAATGCTGTAGTCACCAAGGAGGTCAGTTTATGGATAAATAATAGTCTTCATGAAGAGCAAAAGAAAGTGTTAGCTTAATTTACTCCCTTTGGAAAATGTTGACTCATCCATAATACATGAAGCTACCATTTCTATGTTTAAATGCACATATCAATGTCAGAATATATACAGGTGAAATACCATTGCAAATTTATGGCAGTGATCAAGGATATCAATACATATGGACAGTACATTGCAGTAGAAAGAAAGAAATATGTATACATTGTTGTATTACTATTGCATTGAGGAATATAATGCTTGTTGTTACCAAAATACTTGTGGTGTTTTGTGTTTCTCATTGATTCATGCACTTGCCAACATCATTGGTACCTTATGCTAGCTTTCTTGAAGTGATGTAACTGCAAATTCTCTAGATTAAATTTATCAGGTTGATAGGATGGCCATTCTCCTGTAAGGTTTCCTCTTGTTTTACAATGTCAGTCACCTTCAGTGCATTGAATTGCTTGTATTTTTAAATTTCAAATCTTATCAAGCCTATTGTTCACATCATCTTCAACATGTATGTGACTGGTCACCTCTCTCAGCTAGTACTTTGAATGGAGCTGGTAATTCTCAGGTTGTTGGCGCCATCTTGCATTGTGGTGATAGAAAAATTTCAAGCATATATCTTTCTATCAATTTACGTGTGTTTGTATTGGTTACACTGCTCACATGTGATGTGGCTGCATATAAATTGGTCATGTAGTTTCGGCAAGCTCTCAGTGCATACTGTACAATTTGTAGATTTCCAAAGTTTCTTGTTCATTTTCTTTGTTCTTTATTTACATGACAAGGCAAGTTACATTGCTATGTTAAGCAGTAATTACATACCCACTGCCACAGTTGTTGATGTCCCTGTGTCTATTTGTTTTAAATTAAATGATGCACCTTCTTTCGATGATAGGGCCTAACTTTAAACACCACACAGAGGTACACAACATCCTGGCCTTTAAAAGCTCTTATCAATCACACGGTGTCAGTGACCGTCATCCCGTTATGAATTTGAAGAGTGCAGACTACATTAACTTAGTGAGAATGATTTAGCCATATATGTGCACTACTGTAGTATTTTATCCCTTCAATCTATATGTTTCATGTCCTATGGTATATAAAACAAACTTCAAATTATCTGCAACACGAGCCTGTAAGTGGGCCCTTGTTGTTTAGTACAACTGTAGCAAGGGTTGGCTGAATTGAGGCATCCTTATGACTTGTACAATCAGAGGTGATAGCAATGAATTTTGTATACAATATGATGATTTTGTGAATGTGTGCTTAAAAGGTAAGTTATTATGCCTTGGCTAATTAGCTATATTTATTGTACCATTTAAGATAGAGCCTGTAATTTATAACAATGAAAAGTGTCCAATGTAAGTGAAGGTATCAACGGTTAACTTGATCATGCCAAAGGTCAAAGGAAGTCAATCTGGTGATACTAAGGAATCTTAAACAACAACATTGTCAAAACTGATCAATCAGAGAGAGTTTCTCAGGTGTCTATACTATAACGGTCATCAGTGTATTGACCCCCAAATATGCTAGAAATTCAGATACTGGTCACCCAAGATCAAATTTCAAAAAACATTTTGCTGCTACTATATGAACATTGTTATCCACACCAAGACATTTAATTGTCTATTTTAACAGTCATGAATGTGTGTGATAATGTAGAAGAATCAGGCTACATGAATTTCAATGTTGGAAAAAGAGCAATTTCTAGAGTACTGAAAATCAAAGGCCAATACTAATGACCTTTGAACCTTATAGGAAATCGTTGCAACAACACACCATGCAAGTGATATTTGTATACATATTCCTCATGCATGGCAACAACAGTATTACTGACCTTTAGTTCATCATGAAATTCAGTCTCCACGTATTGCTTTTATGGACCTATGGGATGCCGAATGTATTCTTAGAGTCCTCTGAAATAATGATGTATGTCTGTCTGCTATGTGATTGGAGAATGTAGTGTATGCTGATCAGCTGTGTAATCTTATGTAAGACTAGGAAAAACATGGAGTGGGGGTGGAATTAAAGATAAAAGACTAGAGACATTACAACATCAGTTTGTTGAATTGAAGAAGTCCTTACTTGTGGGTGGAGAGTTGGGATTAAAGATAGAAGTCTATAGAGGAATTATGATAGGTATCTGTTATTGCATCAAAGGCCATTAGTCTTTAGAGCATTATAGATATAGATATGAATAAACAACATTTTACCCTCATAGAAATATTACCCTCACTGGGGTATAGGTTATTGCATTAAAGACCATCAGTCTTCAGATCATTATAGATATAGATCTATAGATATGAATAAACAACAACATTTTACCCTCACTATGAAATATTACCCTCACTGGGGTATAGGTTATTGCATAATTTAACACATCTTTATATTTCAGTAAGTACCTCCAGGATATTAAGTTTGAAAAGTTCTAGTAATAACTACCGCTCTGATACATTGAGGCAATACTGATGATTTTTTTTGGGGGGGAGGGGGGTGGGGATGGGGGGCAGTGGGTGGCCTTGTTCAATTTTGTGATTGTACACAATGCAAACATTTCCATAACAACTTAAGTACTTCAACATTAGTCCAAATAACAAAGAAAATGTCAAACATTATTGACTAAACTGGAATTGTTTACAAAAAAATTCTCTTCTAATTTTCTCAACTAATTCTGATGGTTTATTGAATGCAAAAGTCTATGAGATAGGGAAGCTTATTTTCCATAATACTCAGTGGATTTGGTGGTAAAAAAATGCCAGAAATTGGTGACCAAAGTTCTGCAAAACTTTGAGCAATTGTTTTTATAAGGCAAAATTCCATTCAATACCCTCTGATTTCCCACTCATTAAATCCATCTCAATTTCTTTCTTCTACATTCTGTGATACAAAATTACCCACATGATTATATTCAAACACTTCTTCAGTTACAATTGATATCTTCAATACAGCACTCACTTCACCACGGTTATGCTCTCAGATATTGTGTTTTACTATGTGTATACTGTATGTATGTCTACGTGAATCTCATACAGTTTCATATTATTTACTCAAAGAAAACGTGAAGCTTTAAGAGCAGAAATACTATATTTTCGTAATGCACAGTCGGTATAATAATTCTGTGCAGGTCTTCTTGTACGGCCTTGGAAGATAAAATGTCAAATTTATGCCAGTTGAAAGTTTGCTAAATCCGACTCGAGGGAGATTATTGTCAGCGCGGATGTTGGAATCCTGACAACTGTCAAATTACGATGCTTTTGAATAGAGAGGGATTTCTGTTTGCAAGATGGAAGATTAGCTGGGAAGTTTTTTTTTTGTCCTGGGTTACGATGATCGGGGGCAAACGATTGTAGTCAAGTTATTGATTCTTCCAAATGAATGTGGTGCCCAGTGATTATGGCTGCGGTTGGGACTGTAAAAATTCAATATTGAAACATCGGCTCGAGGATCGAATCAGAATGGCATCTGTTTTAAGTGGTGAAATCGGCTTGGATTTGAGATTGAAAAAAGACAAAAAAAACAGAACAGGAGATTTAAATAAAATAAAAAATGGAAATTGAGGATTGTGTCAAATTTCTTCTCAATGTGCAAACCTTGTTGTATTATATTTCATGATTCTAATTCAATGATGTATTGGACAAAACATAAACAAAGTGATTTCTAATTTGCTCATTTTCCAGTTTGTTAATAATTTCCTAGTCAGTTTTCCCTCAATGTTCATTAATTTATTTGAATGGCTAATTGTGATATGCTGTTAGCAATTTAATACTGGCATTCAGCTGAGCTCCTAATTAAGCAAACTATTACCATCTTAATCCAATACATAAAGTTGAATGTAATGTGGACATATCGTTCCATTATGAACTTGTTAAATTTTCTACACTCTATTGTTTTCATTGCAACTGGTATGTGTGACTTTTATTGACTATAAATGGTTCATACACTGTACCATTGTCTGTCTGTTTAAAACATCCGTCTGTATCATATTTTACTTTATTCTCTCTTACCTGTCTACTATGCACTCCGATTATCTACTGTAACTTACAAACAATTGGTTACATTTTGGGACTGTGCCCCTCTGGACACACTTACCTCATTGCAATGCAAGTCAATGCAAAATGCAGCTTGGAAGTGAATGGTGACAAAACTTTGTTGAAGAATAAACCAACTTTGTAAACTTTCCTGCTGATTTTATTACACACCCTAAAAAAGTTAATATAGTTCTTAACAGATTTGAAGTCATACTGAAACTAGAAGAATTTTTACTTTCTTTTTTGTTTACTTAACCTACGTCCTTTCTAACTGCAATCTCCAATGTAAAAATAGAACTTAATTTTTTTTTATCAATCGTTAGGAAAAAGTGCAACAGATACAGTAATTGAATATGACACTTCTTTCCATTTATCAACTGGTTGTAATTCTCATCACAAAAATTCACTTACTGTTGCTCAAATTTCCACTTTCAACCTGAGTCCATCATCAAGTGTCGGTTGATCTTGACGACTGCCTGGAAAGCTTTCCTAACTCTTAAACAGAAGAATGTAATTTCCTCTGGTTCAGTTTATATCAATGTTATGTCTATAGCTTTTAAAAGTTACATCTGTTATGAAAGTGTTAGAATTAGGTCTCTAAAATACTAAGACCTAAATACAAAAAAAGAGAGATTTTGTCAAAGTGAAATTACATCAGTTGTGTACTGAAGCTTAAAAGTGCCATCAACATATGGAAAACTTTGCCCCATAAGTAGACATTTTTCAGTAAATTGTTTAGATAACAAGATAATATCTTTGAAGAAAATTGATCAATTGCTCAGTTAAAGCAACTGAGCAATCCAACATTTTTTCTGATTTTTGATAAGATATTATCTTGTTATCTAAACAATTTACTGAAAAATGTTGACTTATTGGGGCAAAATTTTCTTATGTTGATGGCACTTTTAAGCTTCCGTAGTTTTGACATTAATACAATAAGTAATAACATAATTTTAGTTTATACCTATGTTGTGGGAGGGGGGGGGCATGGAGCGGGAGAGGCTACATCATAAAACACAAGCAGTTCTTTGGGAAACAAAACTCCAGTCAGGCGCAAACAGCCTTCTCTGCCGGAAGAAAAACAGCTAGATGACATTTTCACCCTTTCAAAATCTTGTCTAGATCCCCTTTTTCTCCTCTCTTATTACTCTGAAATCTCACAAGTATGTAGATAATTCGTAGACCAGAGATATATCAAACATCTTGGAACAAACAAGCTGGGGATTTCCTCCAGATATTGTCGGCCGCGACCAAAATTTATTGATGTTTTGCACATTTTGTGATCCGCTGGCTCCGGTTAAAACGTTAACTGTTGCAAAATCAATCCCAAATGAATTTCATTGGAGCCTGCCCGGTGGGAATAGGCCAAGGTTAGCCTGACGTCACGAAGTCTGCGCCCCTAATCTTCAGCCTCTTGATCTGGTCTCGATAGGAATGACGATTGAAATGACCATAGGCGTGATGGGGCAAAATTAAGTGACAATTCTGGCTTTGGCCAATTCTATTCAGTGACTTGTTTATAGATTTCAAGAAAGAAGTTTTGACCTGTTGCTAACTTGCAATTTAAGTGATAATTGTTGATTTTTTTTTTAAATTTGAAATTTTTTTTTAATACTTGTCTGTCATCTGATGTGTTGACGTCTTGTATTCTGATTGGGCAGGAGTTTGTATCCAAAACATCGCTAGAGAAGCAGCAGAAACAGTTGGGTTTAAATAATTTCACTGTATGTATATTACAGACTTGAAAAATATATGTCAGATATGACAAACAAATCAATGGGGTTTTGTATAAACTATGGAGAAATGTTGTGATTTAGGTCATTTGATTGTCAAACAAAACTCAATAAAACATAACTTTGATGTGTTGTCATGGAAACAGTCCATAACACATGATCATGGTTATATATACAGTGGGTGAAAGGTGTTACTTGCGCGCAGTGGTTGTTCTTATTGACGGTGGAGAGAGGTGATATGTTCCCAATAAAGCTCTTGATGCTGTTTATGCGTGGGATGGTGGCTAAGTCTTCATGTGTTATTTAACTGTCATGGTATTGAGTTTGGCTGATTAACTTTATGATTCCTCGCTTACCTGTCTCCTCACAACTTATGTACATTCAAGCTGTGTCTGGACCTGTAGATCTGGTAGTTAAACCATTATCACTGACCTCCTTCCTACAGTGTCAGGTATAGTATGGACTTTCACCATTCCTCTTTTGACCATCAAAAGTCTACCACTTATTTTGTTTTCAGATAAATTTCAAAGTAGATCTGTTGAGGTTGGTTTATCAGCTTATTTATAATACAGTGCTCTATTATGTGGAATAGAAGTCAATATATATACCATTTGCGAAAACTTATGCAGATCGTGAGTTTGGCGTTCCCATAAAGATAGTCGACTGTAGCTGTAAATGTCGAAGCTGGTCCTAACTAATAAATGTACGTCATTCACAGGTTTCCAACTCGCTTATCGACCGGGCCCGCCACACAGAGAGCTCTTGGGAGAAGGAGATGATCCTGGCTCCAAGGGTCGACCACGAGTTTGATCTGACGCTGGAGAGTGGACCGGCAGTCAAGGCAATAGAGAGGCTTAACTTCAAGGAGATGAAAGGTAATTGGTATTTGCTGTTTCTGGTATGATGGTGGTTCCTCAAGTTGAAGAGAGCTTGTAAAATTGGATTGTTGCTAACATGAAAATGGGTTAGTTTTCTTCCTTATGGTTGATCCCATTTGGAGCAAGGAATCTGCAAACTGCTCTCTTTGGCCATATTCTCAGAGTAGAGCTGCCTGTTGGAACCTCCCATAACCTGCAGATCAAAAGCAAGTGATGGTTGGTTTGATTTTCTTCAGTGTCCATGATTTACGATCGGATTTCAGATTGAGACCTGTCTCAAATGGGAAGCGTCCACTCTATAATTTACATTATTTAGCATAAAGTGGCCAACCATGTGTTGGAGCAAACAAGATTTGAACAGATTCGTTCACTAGTATCCCCTACAACCTTCCATGAAGTGGCCCTCCATGTGTTAGAACAGACAAGTCTTGAACAGATTACTACACTAGTATTGCCCTACAACGGTACCTTCTCCACCTTCACTCACCTAGAGCTAAGTAGCCAACCATGTGTTGGAGCAGACAAGATTTAGATTCGTACACTAATATCGCCCTACAACCTTCCCCTCCTTCACTCACCTTAAAGTGGCCCACCATGTGTTGGAGCAGACAAGGTTTGAACAGATTCGTACACTAGTATTGGCCCACAAGAGCGTCCTACTTTGTAGTTCACTGTCTATATAGCATATTTGTTGCTTATTTTGCAATCTGTGAACTCTCCCCCCCCCCCTTATCCCCTTCCACCCAGAGGAGAAGCCAATCATCACGAATGTATCTTCTGCAGTGGAGTTTGCCAATTACCATCGATGCCTTAAAGACCAACTGACAATCAATGTATACTTTACACCGACCAATCAATTATGTCCGAAAAAGCTTCCATTTGCTGTCGAAGGGAAAAAAACGGTCTGACTAGGCCCCTTTCTACCAAATTGATAAGTGGGTATCAATCCCCTTGTCTCTGCAACTGGTTTGAAACTATACATCTGCCTTTATGACTAAATTGTTGCAGAAATGCAGTGGTTACACATGATATGGTGATTATTTTGAGGTCCACTAGAAGGTGAAAATTTTCTGTTGCGTGGTAAATTTTTATGGGCCGAATTTCCGCCGAAATGTGTCATTAGTAAATAGATAAGAAGCAAATATAGTCTAAAAGCTTTGGATCTACGGCAAATGTTTGAATCTTAATGTGTTCAGCGTGTGATGTTCAAAGTTTCTTTTTCTTTCCTTTCACTTTGAAATGTAATACATCTTGGATTTTTATACACATTTCAAAATACTCAATAATAATAATAAAAAAATGATTTGGTTTGTGTCAGTATTTGAAATTTAATATGTTTCTCATGCTTTGATCACGTCTTTGAATTCCCTGTTAATAAATATGATACTGTGCAAAATTTAAAACTTTCAGCCGTTGCGGAATACATGAAATATAATTTGACATCCAGCAGCCCCCGCTTGTATTTCATCTGACAGTTTATTCGCTGACATGAGATGTCTCACCTCAAGAATGACAAATTTACTTGGTTGCCTCACTTACCTGTCTACACACAACTTACACACTCTCACTCTATTGTGTCTTGAGTGACCTGGTGACCTTTTAGGCACTGTCCTCCTCTGGTTGTCCATGTATATCATATTTATACCGTTCATTAGTTTTATTAGCCCGAGAGACTGACATCTAGATTGATGGGCTCATGAAGATTGTGTAAATCTATTTGGTCATATATAAAGTTATATTTTCACTGCAGTTGGCGATCATATGGGTTAATTACTCTCCCTGATTGATCTTGTATTCTCAAAATAAGATTTCAAATTGGTCAAAACTTTGATCCCATCGTAGACATATTCACAAAGAGAACTTACAGTAAGTCCATTGATTTCGCTCTTTATGAAGCTGATTCTCTATGTGTTGTCACCTGGACAATTTGACCCGTTAGTATGGATTAATTGGATGTTTGATGAAACCGGAAACTTTTATGAGTTGCAACTCTTTTTGGTCCATTATTTGAACCTTTGCTAGCTGTGCCAATGACGTGACAATTTTTATGAGGGGAAATTTCAGAATCGAAGAAGTAGCAACAAGAAAAGATCAAAGCGAACTACTGTAAAAGAGCCATTGTGACAATTTCTTAAAGTAACTAGGCTGGCTCTTCAAATAGTATCTTACCAGTGCAATTGATACTTGTCTAAAGTAACTAAACTCATACATGTGCCAAATACCTGAAAGCTCAGGACATTTAGTTCTATGTGTAACACCAACACCAATATATTGTAACAATACTGGACCCCTTTTTGTATTCCCACTCTGCCCTTCTATTTCCCCTTCTACCCCCTCGCCATGGCTATAGTTTGTTCACTTGGTAGTGTGATCACAGAAAAACAGGTAAAATATGGAAACAAATTTTGCAAGAGCAAAGACAGAGAAGAGATTTACATACTTTACGAAATAACAGAACTTAAAGGCATTGGAGACTCGCCCCAAACGGTGTGTCGCCCTCTGAAAAAGTTATCTTTCCGTTGCTTGCAAGTGGAGTTTTTTTTCTTGTCGCTACAAAATGCAGACAGTAATGAAACGTGATACCTTGTTATCTCTTATCTAGACCTGAGATGTCCATCGCTGCTATGTACACTGTGTTGTGGGTATTGACTGTAGCTGCATGTATTGACTGTACACTAGTGTCTAATTACTGACAGTAGCAAGCTGTGTGTGTATTTTCTGGGATCGATGGTGGTGTCTAACACTTCTGTTACACCTTATTCGAAACTAGGTCAGATTACCGGCATCAGACATTTCTCTGTGTGCGAGTCTTCACTCCCTTTAAGATGACATATTCTCACAGACCTGTGTTAAATAGAATCCATTCTTTGAATCTAGTTCATCTTTTCCTTCATCTTGCCGGCAAGCTACGAAAATTTTTGCATAATACCCACCGTCTCCCGTATACTTTCAAGAAAGTTCTACCGCATCGTTTGTCCATGATGCATGCCTTCATTTTAAAGCAGATATTACCAGTATTACAAAGTCAATTTCTCTTTTAAATTATACATGGTGTGTGCTCATCTTTCTTTAGTTTACCCTAAAATTTACAGGTTTTAAGTAAAATTTGACACTTTCTCATACATTTTCCTATTTTTTTTTT
>KN892844.1:2373-43475 GCA_000934455.1 Apostichopus parvimensis | reverse complement strand
AACAGCTTACTCAAACCGATAATTTGACCTATCACTATGAACTTTAATAACAGATTCTGATGCAGCTGTACTGTATTATTGACATGAACAGGTATCCTAGATACATTACTGTGATGGCTCAACTATCCTAGAATTTTAAAGAATAAAAAATATTATAATTATTATTATATTTATTGAAATTCTGCGATTTTGTGTTTTCAAATTTTTTTTCAAAAATTTGAACTCAAAGTTTTGTACCAAATTCACACAAATATTCACGGTTTTGCAATCAGTTTTTCAACATAAAAAATCGCACAAAATCATGGAAAAGGCTATTTAGAAATAAAACAGTCGTTTCTTGATAAAACGTGAGTTCAAAGTATACATGGTTGAAGCAAATCTAAAGTATGATGTAGGTATGATGTAGTGTTTCAATTGTTTACGTTTAATTGCATGTACAGTAACATAGGAGATGAAAATGGATAATCTCAAAGTTTTGAATACGAAAGTAACAAGAAAATGTGGATATTAAGAAATTTGCTAAAATAGTTTAAGGCTAAGGATGTGTTCATTGTTTGCCTCATGTTCAAGTTAATGTTCGATGGAACATTTGTTATTAACTAACATTGAATTCACAGTATTAATTAGTTTAATAGCTAATCATATCAAGATTTGCCCTTGGTTATAGTAATCAATTGGTCAGATTGTACGGTTAAGAATATTCAAGAGCTGTTCAAAATGTTCACAAGGGTGCCCTCTTATTTGGTTCACTGCAGCATGATAAATTACAGTTGAATAAAATACCCTGCCTGATTAAACAATGAAATATTACTCTTAGTTGATTTAATGTCAATTCAAATTTTTGCCACAGTGCAATAAATTATGCCTACTCCCAAAAATCAATATTTCCCAAATTAAATTTCACATCATTAAGAAAAAAGAAAAATAAACAACTTAAAATTGGAATAGATACTACTATATAGTAAGATACTAAAATGTATTTTCAAGTGCTAACTTGATTTACGTCTAACTGATACTTCATAAGTCTGTAATTCTCACTACCTCACATGAGCAACCACAACTTGTCACTTGAGTAACCATTATTTTTAATTACCATGGTAACATATGTTTTAATTTGAAATAAGTTATAAATATTTAGCAACTATTATGTTAACACATTTGCATTCATAACAGGTTTCCACAATATTTTTCAGAATACGGCCAATTGATTAACACATCTTGTATCTTATGTCATTTTGCTGTCATGTGATAACCTCTGGTAAATTGCCGTGTTTTCGCTCATAACGTTTAAACTTCTCTCTAACTTTAAAACCATTTTAATACATGAAACATTTGTTTTCTTCCACACTTCTTGTGACAATTCCTACTGTCCATGCTAAGAAATATTTTTTCCTTTGTCTTTTCCCATCACAACTTTCTTTTTGAGTATTGATTCTGGTTCAGGCCAAAAGTAAACCTTTCCCCCAAACCAAGTTGATAAGTTGTTTTGTGAAGTTCTCCATCATTCTAATCCAAGACGCATGCATGTTCTCTTGTATTTATACAAGGGGAAGTGGACTGTAGAATAGGGTTTTAGTCTAATGGGAGAATCATTGCCAAACCAATTGTTCCATGCCATTATAGGTCTCCTGTTTAAATCCAAAAGCTCTTTATCTGAGGGACTGTACATAGTAAATCATGACTCACTTCAAACAGAAGGGAAACAAGGAATAAAGTACCTGTTTCCATCTTACATTGATAAAGACCATTCTCATTGGGTGGTGATGACAGCCTACTGGAAGAGAATGAGGCCCTGTCATTTGGCTCTGTGGTTAGCCTGTCCTGAGTAAACTGACAAGATTTCATAAAGAGCTCTAGTGTACACAAACACACACACTCTCACACACAAACCTGTTTCTTTCTTTCTTTGTAGTTAGTAGTACAGTGGTCTTTACAATTCGATACTACAGCCTACCCCACAGAACAATTAAAGGGGAATTACTACTGTAGTGGAGGGAGAGTTGGGAGACTTGTTTTCAAAAGAAGGCTGTTAAATATGCTGGCACTACCTGCTGAGACTGAGCCAAGATGTAGGACAAAAGGTAATGGATAACATGGTATATGTTCTACCCTCATATCAAACAAGTTTAAATCTGTGGGGCTTAGACAAAACCCCACCATCGATTCAGAGAGAAAACATACACCATCGCTTTTAAAAAGCGCTTTTAAAGAGAGCACCATACTTAATGAACAGGAAGGCAATATCTTTAGGTTCGCACATAAAACCATAAAAACATGTATCAAATTTTACCATGGGGCACCAAACTGTTTGTACTGGATTACTTAGTTAAAATTTGTGTCATTAATAACGAGCAGTGAAACAATTGTAAAAATAGTACAGGCCAATATTACCTACCATAGCTTGGTTATAATGGTGCAACAAGCTTGAACAACAAACTATTTGCTAATTCTTTAAATACAAGAATAAAGAACTTTAAACACAGAAATCTAAAATGGAAGCTTATAAAACTTCAACTCCATTGTCCCCCCCACCCCCCCTCCCTTCTGAGGCAGCTCCAGTTGGCTTGGCAACATGTTGGAACATGCATGGTTGGTAGTTCAGAAGAATGTTGCAAACATCTTTTTTTAATTAATAGTAACCCATTTCCATTCATCTCAGTTTTTGAGACAGCTTGTCATGTCACACAGTATAAGATTTTAACTGTGAACTAGACCAAGTAAAAAGTTGTACAACCAAATCTATGTAAACTTGCCTGTACTTCAAGTTGTGCACAGCGACCACCTAATGTGCCTATATAGGCACCTGTTCACCTGCAGGGAAGGAAACTTGGCAAGAGTCCAGGACACATGCTACACAAACTTGCATATTTATGTACAGTTGTTGTTATATATTCTACATTGGAAGTTTGGAACCATTCTTCCTAAACTTTGTGATGTTGGTGGTAGTCAAAGACATGGTGCAAATCTTTCTATTTAACCAGAAGACTACCACTGTTAAAAACTTAACAAATACAGTACTGTATGTGATAAATTGCATATAGGGTAACAGTGTGTCTGTGACTCTACAGCCCAATTTATCCAGTATTTTGCAGGATGACAGATAGTTTCAAACAGAATTCCACTTTAGTTCTCTTTTGAGATTTGTAAGCATGGTTCAGATGAATTATGGCCACTCTCCTGAACCTTAAGATAGTATAGCTTGAATCAAGTCTTAAGAACCTGCACTCAAAGAAAGACAGAAACAAAGAAAAAAGAAAGAAAATGAAACCAGAATGCAAAAATGCATTGTTGTTTTGATGATGTAACATGAGCAGTTTTCTTAACGAATCTGACGAAATGTATAGTGAGGGTGTACATGTTTACAAGGGTTTCAAGATCTGACCTCTAATGACCCCTAATGACTTTTGCCCTCCACCAAAAACAGTAGGCTTCTTTTACACAATGTGGTACTCCTACACACCAAATATGATGTCTGCCCATGATTCCCTACTTGAGATATCGTGTTTACAAGGTTTTCACAATTTCATCAGGGCTGGTCACCCCAAATGACCCTTATCCTCCACCAAAAACAACAGGCTTCTTGTACTTAATGTGGAACTTCTACACAACAAATATGAAATTGGTCTGATCTTCCCTTCTTGAGATATCGAGTTTACAGGGTTTCCACCATTTGACCCCTTGTGACCCCAAATGACCTTTTACCTCCACCAAAAACAATAGGCTTCTTGTACTCAATGTGGTACTTCTACACACAAAACATGAAATTGGTCTGACCTTCCCTTCTAGAGATATGGTGTTTACAAGCTGGGCATCACAAACGCACTCACACACCCACAAATATACACACATACCCATCATGAATGCAAAGGTTTCGTTTATCATCGAAACCAAAAAGGGAAAACCAAACGGAATTTCAACGCTTTCATTACAAAGAAATAGCTTGCCCTGACAATACATGTTTTCTCTTCATCAAAAGTTCTTCTTGATCTGCATATCAACCACATATTTTGAATTTCAATCAATCCACTAATATCCATCACTCAACTCTATATTACATATTGTACTGTACATATATATGTGCAAGGTTTCTCATTTTATTTGCAGACACCTGCACAGGGGTCAGACTGTGGTGGCACATTCCATTCCTTTTTTTGCAAGTTTCATAGGCCTTTTTTCTATCTTACAAAAAAATCAACACCCTGGTCAACAACTTGGGGTTCCACAGGATATGAAATTTTTTCATAGTTAAATTGATCATTCACTTACAAGAAAGCATACCAGGTTTTCTGTGTAAAAGTGTGAGAGAGGGTTATAGTATATAAATAGAGGCATACAAGTTCACAAAGCTGGTCTCTTGTGGCGGTTGACCTCTCTTCTTTATACAAGTATGGTAATTGAAGTAAATCTTAACAATAATATTGAATTTCCCTCAAGGCTACCAAAGCAGCAATGATGGTGGTAAATTCTTTCACAAGGCTACTGTTGGAAAACATATTCTGCATGTTCAATGTTCTGTACTGTTGCCTGCTGTCATTAAAACTGTAAGAGCCACAGAACTGAAAAGTCTTAACATGTATCCACTGGAGCAAATGAGTAAAGAAATAACATAAATTTCAACATTTAATCTAAACAAAGGATTTCCCTTTTCTATCTAGCTGAAATAATTTGTCAGTTCACACTATGTAAACTATATCCATGTAAACTAAAGAGTTTCAGCTATGTTGATGGTAATTGTATGTTTTTTTAGGCTGAAGAAACACAGCCAGGATTTTTGATTCCTTTTATAAACCGGACTACCTGTGTATGTTTAGTTTGCAATAAAACCACCTCTTTAACATGCAGTGTCGAAACATTTATATCAGGGTTCGCAGGTTTCTTCCGGGGGTGGAAAAAACCGCGGAATAAACCGCGGTTTTGTCCACTCGGAAGAAATAGGTTTCTTCCAGTTTCTTCCGGACAAAATGGAAGAAACTTATTTATTGGGGAAAAACTGTTGATAAAGTTTCATAACAACCTGCAATGATTTCTAACTATGTAATATATGGACAAGAAGCACTATAGTGTCATCTAGGTAGTCTATATCTAGGTTTGGAGGACATGACCTGCTTCCAGCATATACTGTACACAATATAGTACTAGGCTACGAGCATCGGACAATTCAGGGAACAACTACTGTATGGGCAAGCAATATTTTGCAGGCCAGAATGGTCCTGTTGTAATTTAGTTGTAATTTAGGGAGTTGCAGAAATTAAACTGTTGCCTAAATCTAACAGATATTGTTCGGCTATTTTCTTGGTGTTCATTGTATTAAATCCTCAGTGCATGGGCCAATTCAGGATTATCATTCATACGGCCAGTTATGCAATTCTGATTGATGGGGGGATCGCGAGATGATAAGTAGTCCTTCAATATTGTGATTTATAAGCAAACATCTTTTGATGTAGAAAAACGACCCAAAATTATAATCAAAACAAAAATATCATATTTTGATGGTTTCAATGGTATGCATTTCAGTCAGATGGTGGTAAACTATTTGTCTCTTTATCATGTTTGTGGGTTGTGCTGTGTATATGCCAATTTTCACAGTTTCTTCCGGTTTCTTCCAGTTTCTTCCGGAAGAAACTGGCCAAGAAACCTGGGAGAAATAGGTTCCAGTTTCTTCCACGTCCCCGGAAGAAATAGGTTTCTTCCGGAAGAAACCGAACCCTGATTTATATGCATGGATTCCCCCCCCCCCCCATTTACACAAATCTTCCATGAAATGAGGTATTTCCATGAAATGAACTATCTGTTCCTCGGCTCAGAAATGACAAAGCCATAATTTACTTCATCGAATCCCTTCTCATAACTGTTTATTTAAGTTAACCTGCTGAGCCAAGATATAATATATATCATTGGTGGGTCCTGCCTGGGCAAACCAAATCTATCAGAGCATCTACAGCATTGTAGATCAATGTACTACAGGTACATTCTGGTTGCTCAATGTCAAACATGTACACAGCAGGAGGCAAAGGAAACAGTGCTCTGAAAGTCACACACCAAGACCAACCACACTATGGCAGCTATGGCTGTATGATAATATTATAAGGCCACATGTTGTCCAGACCAAAGAATACACTGCATTGTTGTGTTACTGTACTTAGGCTGCATGTAAATGCATGACATTACGTATAGGATACTGTGTGAATTTTATAATTTGTAGCTCTGTTACCTTCCTCACATTGAGGTCTTCCATTTCATTTATTTTGTCTTGATGAACTGCCTCTTTAAAATAACTATATTTGGCTACAGAACAGGTTGTACTTGAGACTGTTGAAGCAATACAGTATACAGTAACTACATCTGGGGCAAAGTATAGAGTGTAATGATTCTCTCATTTTGATTAGTCTTTGTTTATCCAAATAACATATGAATTGCCAGATGTTGTAATCTGTTTTTCCTAAGACCTGTTATTAGGTAAGCCTTAAATTAATTCTATCCTAGGAGGACATTACTTCAAAACACAGTACAAAGTATGGAGAGAGATAGAGAGTAACTATGAAATGGAATCACAGAATACTTATTTCTTTAAGTAGATGGTCTATATTCTACAGAATACCACATTAGTCTGTTCTACTCAGAACAATACAAGTGCCTTTCTTGATCTAACTGTGCCTTCCACAGGCACAATAACCCCATCTCAGCATCTTCTTTGTAGCCTTGATTGACAGGTTTGACAACAAAGGGAGAAAGAAATGCTTCCATCACACAAGAATATGCTGGTAGTGTTAAATCCCCTTGTTCTAGGAAAGGTACATACATGTACAGTTTATACAGTACTGTTCCTGTAAACAAAATTAAAAAACCATGATCTACCCCACTTCTTCCTTCAAAAAGTCCCTACTGTATGGTGGGTTACGGTAACGTCATGTGTCCCCAAACTTTATAGTACCATGGTGCAGTATGTACATTTACAGCTGCCTTTTAACTTAAGGAAATTTGCCAAAATTGTTAACATGAAATAAGGTTATGTCAATTTTTTTACAGTTTCAGGCTTTTTCATGAATTATTTCACCCATTCACAGGAGCTACTCAGTAGACTTCAATGTATGCACCAAGTAAGGGATATTTTTTTTTTCCATTTTGCACTTGGACATGGTGACTATTGCATCAGCAGTTTTAATCCCATAAGTTTCTGGGTACTTGTTTGTTGGTTAGGTTGTTCCTACAGAAAGCTCCTTGCTCATTTATTGCATTAAACTTGCAACCCAACTTTTTTGTGTACATACTACACAGGCCATTTGTGAGGCTCTGTAGTCTGTTACTGTAGTAGTAGTACATTACAAGCTCAATAACATGTTGGGCTTTTTTGTTCTTTTTGTTTGTGTTCTAAACTGCAAATTGCACATCAAGATGATTAGTCTGAATGCCCTAAAGTCAAAAACATACCTATTGCATTTTGCAATGTTCTTACTCCATTATTGCTTTAGTTAGTGTTGTGCCAATATCTATTTTGGACGATATCTGATATTCCTATCCCGATATCGCCCCGATTCTGTTATCTTTGAAACAGTCATGATGGAGGTATAAGCTCACTTTAAGTTAATGAATGCGTTTATACATACAGCATCAAAGTTATAATCGGCTATCGTAAGTTATTATCGTTTGCACAACTCAAAAACAGTTACCACTTGCGTAACTCTAATTTACGGAAACCCGTTAGTAAATTTGAAAAAGAATAATATGTGCGGATTCTATAACACTAGTCCTAACCGCTTTTTAAATGAATGATAAGTTGATATGCATGAAACTGTACTGCATTTTTGTTGTTGTTGTTGAAAACACAAGCCTGTCCTTCCTGTTAGTTCTGTTGTGTGATTCATTACTCTGTTTGACCAACTACTTTCAACACTTAGGCTGCAAGTCTCATCCAAACTGTTGTCAAATGGAGCCACTTATTTCTTTTGATATGTTAAAAGATGACATTGTACGATGAATAAAACACATTAGCGTATCCTAGCTAAGAACTTTTACTACCACTTGTGTTTACAGAACGGACACAAAAACATTATCTTCAATTTTTTAATTTCTGTAAACAATTACACTTTACAGTACCATTACCCGGCTATATTAACAACTAAGCTTAGCTAAACTTTGCAAGTGCTTCCTGTTTGAAATATTTCGTAAACAATCCGCCACCAAATTACGATGCACAAACTGGCTTCTCAAAATAACAAAATGTTCTCATCAGTCATTGATGTTTTAACAATTGCACATATGATACTCCTTGCAGCTGCTTAAATTTTTGGAATGAATTAGTAGGTGGGTTTCCACATGTTATAACTTATAATATTCTCAGCAGAGCCTCAGAAGCATTTTGCAAGTTAGTGTGATAGATTAATAATAATGTAGTTTATATACATAATTTTATCAAATCTGTTTCAACATCACATGGTTACATCTTACATTGTGTTTGAATGCAGTGTATTGTTCATAGGTCTGAATATGCCATGTTTGAAACTTTGATTGTGCAAAAAGTTTCTCGGATTCTTACCAAGAGTAATTGCAAAGGCAAGACAGGTGTCAGCGGGTATGTTCTGTTTTGATTATGTTGTGTTAACTTGTACAGCGGCAAGACTAGTGAAATTTACTTTAATTTGCAACAAAGACTGCTATGTACGTACAGTAACGTTAAGTCGCCTGACTGGTGAAATTTACGTTAACGCCTGACAAAAACTGCTATGTACGTACAGTAACATTAAGTCGCCTGACTGGTCTGTTTACGTTAACATGTGACAAAGAGTGCTATGTACGTACAGTAACGTTAAGTCGTGTGACTGGTGAAATTTACCTTAATGTGTGACAAAGACTCCTATGTAAAGTTAAGTCACCTGTGGCTGGTCTGTTTACAGATCGTCATTGGTAAATATTTTGCAGAACTTGCGTCGTTTCTTTGACCAGCTGATCGACATATTGACCACTGGCTGTTAATGGAAATCGAAACTGAGGCTAAAGAAATGGGTATTTTAGAGCAGATTAATAAATCATCGCAAGTAAAACAAGTTGCTTTGTTGTGGAAAAAAAAACAATATCGGTTTGCCGATATTGGCATTGAGTCTAAATTTAACCGATTTGCTGCCGATATTGCAAATTTGCTGATACGGATATCGGCAGCGAATCGGCGCTGCACTACTTTTAAACCTATAGCTAACCATCTCTATAGGGGAAACATGCCTATCAATGCATTGCCAAATCCAAGTATTTTGCTAGGGTAAAATTTTACAGTATCCCACAAACTCTGCAATGACAAATAAGTTTAAAGAATACTGATCAAACTTTTCTTTAAAAGACTACTTAAATGCAACCTGTATTACAAAGTTCTTTTACTATGCTTGCTATCCAATCTGTTAATTCAGCCCTTTGATCTAGCAACAGCATTCCAAAGGATTGTGTGAGTTTATGCGTGTAATGTTGAGTCTCATCTGTAAATTGGCAGAAACTTAAAACCTAAATTTAGTTAAATAATGAAGTCTTATAATTACAAACCAATCATGTTTGGAACTGTCCAGATAAATTTCATATAAGAGGGATCTGCTGTTCCTACAATGACCTGGTTAAGCTGCATAGAGTACCACAATCACATTTTGCTGTTTTTTTTCTGCATTCATTCTTTTGCCTGATTGTGCAACCCAACACTTAAATACCAGTTACAGTACTGTATGTTTCCTAAGGGGTTACAGAAAGAAGAAATATATAAGTTTAGTTTAGTTTAGAGACCCAAGGATCAGGCAGCCTTACAGTAGCTTATTTGAGACCCTATCTGTGTTAGATCCTGGATGAACACCGGCTTTTTTCAAGCCTTCTCGATAAGTGTTTAGAGGATAACGAGGCAGGGGTGCGAATTCGCTCCCCTTCCTGCTCCTGGGACCGCCATTTAACATCCTCATCCGACGAACGAGAGTGTACTGTATACCCCAGCATCTGACCATTTTCTCCAATACTGAGTGAGGTACAGTAGACAAAGACATGCCGTTCTACATCACTGCAGTGCAGCCATGACGAACAATGATGTTTCGAAACCAAGTGAAGAACAGAAACAAACCCCTTTTCCCAAGTTCACAAAATACCAAATCCACGGAAGACTCCGTACATCACCACTGCACTGCAGCGATTTTTGAATAGATCTGATAAACCAAAATGATAAACAAAACCAGTCGTTCAATTGCTTCCCAAAGTCCCCATATTTGAAAAAAAGAAATATATCTTCCCAAATTTCTTAACTCGTTAACAAACATTTTCAAAAGCTTCATCAAAACAATACTTATTAATCTCAGCAAGTATCTCTGTGTTTGGGAACATTATAATCGGCTGATATACAGTATCAGCCACTGTGATACTTTTTAATGCCATCTACCTCGTCAGAACATTTGCAGACGGCTATTAATGTTAGCGATGTCTACTGCTGTTTAAGTATTGTATAATTTAGGGAAGGCATGCATGTATACACAACAATTGGAGTCTTGTTCAGTTTTGTTTCCCAGCACTTACTTTCATCTTATGGCCTATAAAACATTGAAAATTTACACCACTTTTGAGGCCAGAAATCACTATAATCCCTTCATGAATAGACAATCAGCAAGCTTTTTTAGGACATGATGCTCAACTGTTGGATTTGGCCACAGACACATTGATACATCTGGCTGGTAAAACAGGACTGCAACAACGGCGCTAACTTTATGACTCCTGTAAGGCTACCTTGTCTCACTTCAAAACACTTAAAGCCTGGGACTAATATGTCAAATATTTTTCATAGCTTTTTTAACCTGACACTATCAGTAGTGCTGCACTGATTATCTGCATGAATTATCGGTATCAGCAGTTATCAATTACATCGGCATCGGTAACATTTTCGTCATTTACTGATAGTTCGTACCCAATACTTGATTCTTCAAAACAAACTATGCTTTTGTCAGAGTAAGTTGAAGATATTTTGGTCAAGAAACAAATCCCCATTCTGTAACATTTTAAGGAGATCTAATCACTATTCAGTACTCTCTAATAACCTACTGTAGTAAAGCCTGTGGTACAAACATGAAACATTTGAACCACAAACATAAACATAGGACTAGGTAACAGAAGCTACTCCATCACCCGTGACTACGACACAGCATGCAACATTTTGTGCAAGCCATAGTACTGTTAGGAATGGACTGCATTGCACAGCAGACGATGATAATGCATACTGTACAACTATATACTGAGCTAATAAATCCAGGTAGAAGAAGCCACACCAGGTAATTTGAAAACGAAATGCTCATCAACGGTTGCTAACTACATACAGTAAGTGATATGGGATTAACCTTTGTTTGGCCTTTGAATCGCTATGATTTCTGCTGAAAGCAGCGACAGCAATCACTTTTCAGTTCATTTATTTGTTTCTTCATAATTTAAATACAGAGAAGTTAAATAAGTGGCAAAATATACAAACAACAAGGAAAATTGTCAAAGAATGCATTCCAAAAATCCAAAGGGATTTATCTAGTGGAGCGCTCCCAAAAAAGTAATACTTAGATGCACCAGCACGCCAACCCATCACATACCCTCCCCCAACCATCCAAAAAATGTATGAACATAAAAAGAAGAACACAATAACAAAGGATGGCTACCGCATACAAAAGTCAATAACTTTGCCTGCTATACACTTATACTCGCGTGTTAAATTTTCTAAATAGTTTGAGCGGGACCATCATGCTTTGCGTTTACGTTTTGTGGGCCTGTATTTTTAAGTGCATGCAATACCTGTATCATCTATACCCCTTATTTAGTGTACTTGCACAAATTGTTTCACATCCTTAGCAACATACTAGTCTAACCACTGATGTATCATGAGTACTGTAGGCCTGTTTGTTAAAGACTGCTGTTTCCATATAACCATGCTACAGATTAGGATCTTTTAAATAATGTACTTAAAGGCATTGAAGACTCGCCCCAAACCACATGCCGCGCTCTGAAAAAGTTAACTTTCCGTTGCTTGCAAGTGAAGTTTTCTTCTTGTCGCTACAAAATGCAGACAATAATGAAACGTGATACCTTGTTATCTTTGATCTAGACCTGAGATGTCCATCCCTGCTATGCACACTGTGTTGTGGGTATTGACCGTCGCTGTATGTATTGACTGTAAACTAGTGTCTAATTTCCGACGGTAGTAAGCTGTGTGTGTATTTTCTGGGATCGATGGTGGTGTCTAACACTTCTGTTACACCTTATTGGAAACTAGGTCAGATTACCGGCATGAGACGTTTCTTTGTGCGCGAGTCTTCACACCCTTTAATGGTAGTGAGATGCAACTGTGAATTATTATGAAATATTTTATTTATACATTAAGTATACATGCCTAATATATAGTACGTTTAAAGATGAACATCATATAAACCTGCCTTATTATGCATCACCATAGCACAAAACCTATCTATGACAGTTAAGAATAATGATTTGTATAACAGGTTAGTGCTGATAGTCGTAATCGGTTAATCGCCAGTAGTCTGGATTACACTTTGGAAGTTTGATTAATTGGGCTCAACACCTAAGTTCCGATTACTCAACTACAAGCTAGCACTACACATATTTATGCTTTTGAAAAATAGCCTTAACTATAAAAAACAATGCTAAAGCAGTTTGTCAGCAAATATTGCAAAAGTACAGGTTCTCACAATGCTATGCTAGAACTGTGCGGTGTTACAAATTGGCAAGCACCTGCTCCAGTTAGATTCATGCCTTTGCTTGTCAGTAATACGCTGGTTGTGCAGTGCAACATTCTGAGCTAGCAATGTTTGGTCATTGCGCATAATCGCAAATTCGTAAGTTATTAATCTTTTATGATTCCAAAGTATTTGTCATTTCTTCAAACATGTTTACAGTTACTTCACAACTGGCCTGATTCACATTTATCGGATGTCTGACCGAGTGTCCATTGCGGTGTAGTTTAATTTCAATGTGCAAAATATGTGTCTGCTTTCGCGCTAGACTAGAGCCTAGCCTACAACGTTGAATATCCTTCTACAGAAAACTCTTGCATACTAATCATCCCACTGCTACAGGGTGTTACATCTATTCGTTGTTTGCACGTTTGCTTTTATTAGTGCTAGTAGTTGTAGTAGATTCACTCGAAAGTTCTTTATGCTATGAAGGATTTTAAGAAATGTTGTAGATTGAAACAGTGTTTGTTTAGTAGATGTTTTAACATGATTTAGACACCACATGTTAAGACACGAAAGAACATATAAAGACCATGGAGAAAGATTTGTTTTGACCGTATTTCTGCAATGTAAAAATGACTTTGATGATGTCATAACTGTAACCGAGTAATCGCAATATTTGCGAGAAGAGCTATGCGATTAATCGACACAAAATTTAGAGTCGGCTATCAGCACTATAACATGAGCAACATGTAGGCTATAGAAAAACTTGTTATTGTGAAGGCCTGCTTCAAAATTGAACAGTCATTTTAAAAAAGAAAATTCATAAGAAATTAGTGAGAGAATAAAAGGATAACATACATCGTTCATATTTTTATTAAAAATCAGTCATGTTATGACTACAGCAGTAAGAAACAACATTGAATAAAGAGGGATATAATGATTGAAACTTTACTCAGTGATTTGGACTACACAGATATGGGTTATGTTAGGCTACATATTGTTTTATTGTTATTTATAGTGTTAAAAGGCAGATAGTCACAATATCGGTGCAACACTACATATCAGCATCAGTAATAATATGTTAATCTGATCATTCCCCACAAGGACAAAGTGAACCCTCAATATGTTCAGGGCTTTGCCTATGCACGATTGCTTTGTATGAATGGTTGTCTATACTCAATCATTATTCAAGAAACTTGTGACTGAATGATAGGCCTAACTTTAGAGAACAATTTAAGGGCAAGATAAGCAACTCCATTCCTAAAACCCAGAAAGATAGTGGTGGTAAATACAAAGCCTTACTTGAATGGGTTATACTACTAGAAGGCAGTACTAATACTACGTTGGTACATAGTGGTATTGGTAATAGTATTGTGGCCCAGGCCTACTGTATATCATACTATATAGAACTTAGACATTGGCCTCAGTCTATATGCAGTATCTCTAGCACAGTACACAACATTGGCCTAACCATTACTATTTACTACACGAACAAAGGAACTTACCATTTAAAGACAAAGAGGCACCAGGTTTTCTTTCACTTAATCGTCGCGACCTTCTTAACATTGGTCCGGTGGAAGATCTACTATTGGACGACATCATTCCGTACCAAAATGTTGGTTGCTTAAACAAATTTTGGTAGGTTTTGGTGGTCGACGTCGGCTAAGTGGAGTGCTACGAGTGAGGCGTAGTTAGTTCGTCAGTACGGAATGTACACACAGTATACGCATCACACACAGGCTGTATACATACAATAACTTCCAAAGTGCTGAGATCTGATCTGAGCATCTGAGACAGCTAAACCGTCAAGCTTCATTAGGTCAAAGGTTCCCAGAACTGCGACCACTGTGAGAATGCATAGGAAAAGATCTTTCATATTAAGAAGCAAGCAAAATTCATTGCGGCACAACTTAGTAAATGAAACCACCTATCCCTTCAGTATAAGTTAAATAATTAGTTAAAGTCATTCATTAAGTAATTTAAAAACAAAATTGATTTTTGGGCAATTTATATATATCAAATTGTATAAATTGCTAAGAAATATTTGTCATCTGGCTACTTAATCTTCTCACCGGGAGCATCAAACTCTAAAAAACAGTTGTAGAATTTATGCTTCGTCTCGCACAACGGAAACGTTGTACTTGTACCTTGTAGGATAAACAAGTAACATCGGAGGTTAGGACTAAATAAACAACTAGGCCTACGTGATGATTGCTTAGGGAATAGCCAACCTTCGAATTAATATGACATCGTCGGGCTCGCAGACGTCTAGCATATTGGCCGAAAACAGGATGCACTATTTATTATCTCCATTAATATAATTATTGTTATAATATTTAATTTAATAGTAGTACTAGAAGGCCTAGTGTTACTGTTACTACTAGGCTACTTTACAGTTAGCCTACATCATCAAAGTCGTAGTGGACGAAGTAAACTGACCAAGGCTTAAGGCTCGCAGAAACAATTACCTTAAATTTTTGACGAAGAAGAAGTCTTCACTTTGAGGTTGCAGTGATGACTGAGTTGGCTAGTGCAGAAGCTCTGTGTTCAAGGGTATGCCAATGAATACTCTTGCCAGTTAAATTACGTTATTGTTGCACCAAGCCTGCTGTATTATATTAATATGACAAGTAATGTTAAGCCTAACTTAAACCTAAAGTCGTATAAACAGGGTTCTAACTAAGACCACTTAGGCCCTAAGACGTTTTTAGTAACAATGTGGCAATTCGCCTGGCAACCCGGTACATAACACTTTATGCCCACTATTCATTGGGCAGCTAACCAATCAGAGTTTAGAAGTTTTAGAACACTGAGTGCAATTTCCACACTCGTTGATGAAGTGCCAAATTGCTAGGGTTCAATGTGATCATCATTAACATTACATTCTTTGAAATCATAGGGGAATGACAGGTGGTCCTTCAATGAACTTCCACAATGTTCTATACAACACAGCACCTGGGAACTTGTAGGACTCTGGGAGAATAAGAGATCAATCACATCCAAAGCATAACGATGATGAAAATTGACTCCTGTAATGTAAGGAGCACCATTCCAATAACCACCTCTCTGAACTAGGTCTTTTAATCATATACAAATAAAATGAACAATTTTCTCTGTACTGTTTACATTAATTAGGTACAGAAAATGCGGCTTTGAAAAAAATGGTGCTGTAATTTTTTGCTTAAAGTGTAAAGTATTATACATGTGGTGAGGTGGTGCTTGGCAATAACTGGAATGCATTCTAACTTCCACCTGTTCTGTTAATAGCATGTCACCAATCCTTAAAATCTGCATAAATATTTCATACATGTGGGAATTTAGTGAAGTGGAAGCAGATCCAACATCAAAATCAAATTCATAGAAGGCCTATGCAGGAACTCTAAATACTGCTTTAGATGTTCTACCATGGTATATAAATATTTCATGTGAAATATAGTGAAGTTGAAGCAAATCCAAAATCAAATTCATAGATGTATATGTGATAAGTAACGATCTTCAGAACAGATTCAAACTGATTCAAAAAGTTCTTCAAAACTGCACTACTAAAAGATTTGAAATATTCTAAGTAATCATCTTGTCATTTTTATCAGTTGGCAGGTACTTTTTCTGTCGGACAATCGTTACAGTAGCAGTATACTTTGAGGAAGGTGTTGGCATGCCATCTGCCACTGTTCAAGTTGGGGTTGCAGGGGGGGGGGGGACATCTCCTTTTTGACTGACAGTTCCATTCTGAAAGAAACTGTTCAACATCAACCCACAAAACAAGTTGCAAACACATTTGTTAACCTCTCTATCTACTCATTGCTTTTTTCTTCCATTTCTTTTCTTCTTTAATAACTATAATAACTTTTTGAGCACAGGGTTTATCTGCCCTAGTACTAAAATTGAAGGTATCTGGTGGACTCTGTGAACTAGTGTCAAATGGGAATTTTGTTTTCAAGATGGTTTATGCAATTCAAAGTTGCAAGTAACATAATCTCCAGCGTTAGCCCCAAAGTTAGCATTTCCTTCTGCAGTATTTAACAGGTTTGCAAACTGTACAGGTGGCTTATTCAATTGTTAGGCTTTACTCATCACAGTGTCACTTTGGATAGACAAACCCAATTTTGCCTTTATTCTTGTTCTTTGAAGACACACACCTACACTTTGCAAGCCAGTCTTCTTTCTACATCCTCACTGATGGTTTGAAATGTTACATAATTTATGTCATCCTTTAACATCGTGACACTCAATGTTTCTTGCATCTCATTTCATATCAAAAACTTTCCAATTTCAGCATGAGCTTCATATTTCTATGACTTGAATATTCGCTGACAGATGATGATTTTTTGATGACGTTTACCTCATAGGTTTTCAAGGATAGTGACAAAGGGAAGAAAGGCTATCTGTCAAGAATGGACCTGAAGGTGGCAATGGTATCTCTCTTTGGCTACAAGCCATGCAAGGTAATATGTTTACATATTTAATGCAACATCTTTGCTAAAATTGACATTACTGCTCACCAAAACATTCCATTGAAGTATATCCCACCAATCAACTGTATCAAACTGCCTACCCTAAGGTACAATTTGCCTTAGGTGCTTTTTTTCCTTTCCTTTTCAAAATGGCAAACCCTAGGGATAGAAATTTTAACATGATAGTACAGAGGTGAGTAGTCTCCTCATCAGGTTTGGCCTTGGAGTTAGGTAGAAGACCTGCTCATTCTCCCAGTTTTACCATGAGTTCCCTGGTTTGTTAGACAATCCCACCCTTTCCCAATTTCATGTACTAAAATTTGATTTCTAATAGCATTTTCTTCTAAATTACATTATGAAATTTGGCTGTGCATATTTTTTTCACTTGCTTTAGGAACTTGGAGAAAGTTCAAATCCTTTTTCATGAAATACTGGGACACAATGTTTAAGTCACTATATTCAGCAGTGCTAATGTTAGCTTGACAAAGTAATTGCTTTTTAACATATCTATGTGACTATCTTGTTTTTTCTCACATTATTTTGCGGTTGGGAAATTGTAAATATCCCTATTTCTTCTGAAAGCTGGTTGGCAAGATCGTCTGAGACAATTGCACGATTACTAAAAGGAAAGGTTGCCCTTGTTTCACTGTCCTCTGCATGGTACAATTAGTCCTTTCAGAGTTCTTTTCATTACCATGGTGTTGTGGCCACTGCATCAATCACCCATCAACTTACTTTCACTCCCTCCACAACCACTGCAGTCTTTTGAAGCCATCCAATACCTGAAGAATGATTATCCCTTAAAAAATCAAACCTGAGATAGGTCTGATTGTTTGTATTGTCATTGTGTTATAAAAGGACAGTCCAAAATCAAGTTATCTTTTACTATAAACGAAAGAGGAAAGAAATCCAAGCATGATCCTGATGGAATTTGCATCCAGAACTTTCATTACTGTTTCGGAGAATTTGATAGTTGTAATAATCACAATTTTTTACCATACATAAGTGAAATTGGAACAGGTAGGTGTGATTTCATAGTTGCCCACTGCCAACATATTGTTTTGTTTGCTGCTGTATGTTTTTTTTTCTCCACAATTGTTTTTATCCTACATTGGGTAAGGTTCAAACGTTACCTTAATGAGATGATGGGAAAGGCAACAATATAGCAATGAATGTGTGATGCATTCATGCTGTAATGTAAGATTCTCAAAGTAAAAAATTGGCTGCAGGTTTGAAAGAAAGAAAGACACATATACCCAAAATTTCAATGGTTATCATATTTCCTACAATGTTACCCTCCTGTAGTAGAAATCGACTGTGCAAATGTTGATATTGAAGTTCTTAACACTACCTCATGATCAGCAGTTGTGTTCAGTGTTCACACTGTTTACATTACCTTGAAAATATTTTTAAATAATATTTATCAGAAAAAGAACAAAAGGAAAGGTGAGGTTTCATGTCCTTGTGACACTATGACATTGTAGTTGGGCAAAATGGCAGCTCTCTCTGACATGACATTTGAACCACGATGTCTCCAAAACAGACCCAAGATTTTCGTGTTAAATTTGGAGCAGTTGGAGCTCAGTCATCACAAATATTTCTTTACCACATAGGCTAAATGGATGATTGCCTAGAGCTTCTTTAAAAGTAGCATTGCAATAATACAAATCGTACAGTGCACACTGATTAAGATGTCACGTTTGATCTGACCTCCCTTTGATTGTGAGAGCGGTTACAACTCCAGCATTGGTCTCTGCTAAGATTAAAATCTGTCATGTTCCAAAATTTCTGTTTCCACTATATAGTAGAGGTTTGATTCAGAGCTGTACGAGAACTATAATCTTCAGAATCGATCGATACGTAGAGTAGACTGGCCGTTCCAACTTATATTGACTCTGTTAATAGCCTACAAAGTTATGATTTTATTTTGATTAGTCACAAGTTAAATATAAAGTTACCTGTGTCTACTACCGTAGGATGCCTTTCATTGGATCTCTGCTGAAGTAGGCAGTGCTAACATTTTATTTACTGTCTACGATAGGTAATCAATTCCATTTCTAATTAATATTTTGCCACATCGTTTTGTTAGTTCTCTGCCCGTCTAATAGAACTCTGTGGAAGTATTATTTCCTTAATATCATCAAGTGACTTCTGTGAGCAATCGTCTTGGCTGATCCTCAAGAAATTGTGTTGTTGTGCACACTTCTCTGAATATAATCTAACTCAACTGAACCGATGTAACTCAGATAATCTTGGATAGTCAGGCAGTGAGTGTGTGCTTTTGAGTACAGTGTGTTCAGAATATATCCAGCTATACGTAAGTGGCATTGGCTTCAGTCGAGGAATGTCCAGATGGTCGTGCAGTCTGTGTTGGAATTACAGCTCTACAAACTGCCCAGTTTTCAGTACATGTTACCAATCATGGGGAAATCATTTTAAAATGATACCTAGAATACCACCTGTGGTTAATATATGTCAGTGTGCTTTGATCAGCCTTATAAATCTAAATCTTGAGTTCTTGACCGTCAAAAACTAGATCAAAAGTTTTTTTGGTTTTTTTTTCACAATTTGAAATAGATCCTGCTAGGATCGAAACATCAGGCCAACTTACTTTGACACATTCTCTTACACAGGCTCTCTAGTGGATAAGCAGTTAGCTAACAGTTTTATTGTATTTGAAAAACTAGATCAGGCGACATAGCTGGCTCAGCTCGCATTCAGTCAAGCAGTGTGCGACTGACTGTAGCACATATCTTTCCTAAAATGTTAAATCATAAAAACCTGGGTGAAACAGTTAGGAACGTATCAATCAAACCATGAACAAGGGGTCTCATAAGTAGTGACGGTATCATGTTCTGGGTTTTAAATATCCAGTCATTCTTTGAGAACAAATAAAATCCACAGATCTTCATCAAATTACTACATCTGTATTGTCTAAGCACTCGCAGTTCTCATCTATGTGCATTGTTTTAATGTTTCTAACGTATTCTTTCTTGTATCAGCAAACATAGGGCAGACTTGCGGTGTAGAAGAACTTTACAGTCCGCTGTACATGCTGTGTCTCTCTCGTAAAGTTGAATAATTTTTGCTTTCATTTCTTTTGTAGTATGAAGTCGATGACTTGATGGGAAGTGCAAAACTAGGTGAGTTTGAATACATCTGGCAGTTTTTCATAGTAAACAACAATCTATATAATGTAAGGTGGAAAGGTCTGTGAATGACTGGAAACAATTTCTTTTTGAGATAAGAGAGGAGGTTTTATGATAAATACTTCATGACAAGGTCCTTGAGTCTTTGTAGTTCCAAATCATAAACAACTTCAGATTTTTTTTTTTTTTTTTTCATATTGTAATTCTGTATTGTTTTTGTTCTTATTCACCATTCCAGGTATATCAAAGGATGTCTTCATCGCTGCTATGGCACAGAGGTTGGCTGCAGTAGATAAAGACGAGGAGATACGTGAAACTTTCAGAGCTTTTGACAGGCACAGTAAGTCACAAATAGATCATTCTCATGAGAATTTGGCAAAAATATAAGTCTAAAGCTTACTTTTGTTTTGACAAAGTAAGTATGTTTTAAGACAGTGGTCCCATAACTCTTAGGCCCGCTACCCAGGATCTTCCATGAGGACTGAGACAGAACTGGTGGTGGCCCCCCCACTCAGAATTGATTCGGTGGACCCCAACCCTCAGAATCGATGCGGTGGACCCCACCCCCAGAATCGATGCGGCGAACCCCACCCCTCAGAATCTATGCTCAGAATGCATGAAAGCTAGTTTGGACCATGCTGTACCAATACTGCTCTGATTGAGCCCACATTATATTTCCTGAATGTAGCAGACCTTTATCCCTTGCAGTGATCTGCAAACTTTTAGGCCCACAAACCAGCATCTTCCATGAAGACTGAGCCATGACCCACCAGACCCCTGCCCCTCAGAATCAATGCTCAGAATGCATGAAAAACTAGCTTGGACTAAGGACTTGATGTCAGCAATCTCAGAAAACTGTTGACAAAAATTCCTGGCGTCTGGGAACTTTTTTCCATGACCCCACTTTTGTATCATGTGCCATATATTGCTGACTGTCGTTTAAGGTACATTTAAGTGTATTCTTTGAAACAGAAAAAAAAAAAAAAAAAACGGTGTCAGAAATCAGTAGATTAACAGCGAAGACATTAAACTAGATTTATGTAAGTTTCATTGCCTCGTAATAGTGGCTTGTGTTTGACTTCTCAGGGAAAATGAGTCCCAGGGTTACCTCAATTCAATTAAGGTCATTGGTGTTACTCTTGCTTTAATACAAAATTCTTCTTGGCAAAATGTCAAAATTCAGCCTCAACTCAAAATCTCTCCGTCAGTTGTAGTTGTTCAGTGCTATAATAAATTTCAAAGCCAGCAAAGTACTACTAATTAGGTGAACATACAGTAGTCATAAATTTTGTTGTTGTTGTACAGTAACTAAGTATCAAGAGGTAACATTTGTTCTAGCTATAGAGAGGAAGTACAACTCTTCATATTCTTTTCTTGTTTGATATTCATGTTCGGTTCACGATGATGGACCGAACCTGCTTCCTAGAAAGAAAGAAAAGTTTTGCAAAGATAGGCTTGGTATCATAGTGTAGACCAGAGAACTGATATAATGAGGTTTGAGTATCCCTTGAGACTGTTGCTAAAATATTGATTGTATTGCCAAATTATATTTCATCCAATCTTGAGTTGGCCAGCATTTTCTTATCGAAGGCTGATGGCAAGTGTACGTGCCAAATAGGAGTAGGACATATCACGTTGGTTTTTCCGTCTCATGAATTTTGCATCAATGTTTGTTTTCATACATATCCTGCTAGTTGACTGGTTAGTAATGATGTCCTGTAGGTGGAAGGACTGTGCCTCGTACAAGCATTGTACAAGTACTGCGACCCATCAACAAGGAAAGTGTTTAGTCATTCATTTCAAGGAGCACACCATGACAGATTGCTGAACCATCGTATAAACAGCAAATTTTATTAGTGAAAGTAAAACATCCTTTAAGAATTCTTTGAAAAAAAGGGGGAATTCTTACATTCTCAATTTTATTTGAAGAGATTCAAGAGTGAAAGTGAGTCCAATAATAGATATTATTTTTCACTCAAGTGGCCTGTTGAGACTCATGGGTTATCTTTTCAGCTATAATGTTCCCTTGTCTAATAGATTCAAGAAGAGTAATGAGTATATAAAGAGATAGTTTCCAATGCTGGGGATGAGGTAGGACCCAAGCATTAGTTGAAACTTATTCTGGTAATTAGGGAATGTGGGTGGTTAAATATCATATCTCATATGATATGACAGCGAACTGTTTCCGTCAGTTATTAAACTTGTCAGTGATTTCTTTCAAGTACCACTCAGAGGTTGCATTCAAATTTCCAGATAATTTGTTTCCTTTTGAGACCTTGTTTTGACTTCATTGTTAAATCTGCTGTGTGAGCAGTGGTTCACAAGCTAGAATTTGATGGTTAGAATGCATGAACGCTAGTTTGGACTATAGACTTTATCAAAATTTAACCTTTATCTACCTTTCATGGCAAGCTGCAAAACTGTAGATAAATTTTCGAATGTCTGGTAAAATCCCCAATGTTGTCTGCAAACCTTTCAGCAGATGTTTGAGCAGTAGTAAAATTTGTAAGTATTTCAAGATTTTTGAACTTTTTTTTTAGTCTACAGTGGGTCAGAAGCAAAGAACTAGTGTTGGTTTTGGGGAAAGTGTGCTCTATTGAGTACTTAATGGTTTCCTTTAGAGACAATCAAGTCATCCACTGAACTGTGAAATGTCATAATCTGCTGCATTTTTATTTTATTCAGCTTTTAGTAAAAGATAGACGTAACTCCCAAACAGAGAATTATTGATAGTTCTTTCATTTCTAGACATCTTAACCTAATAAGTATCGTGTGCCTCACGTGAGCCTCCATTCAATAGACACCATTTTAACTAATTTAGTGGAATTTTTCTCTTTTTCCACAAGGTAAAGGCTTCCTGACTCTGGATGATTTAGAGCAAGCTGCATCTAAAGTTTCAACTGGTTTTCCAAAACAAAGACTTCTCCTGGCTTTCCAGTAAGTTTTCAATGTTAACATTGATTTCCGTTATTTTAATTATCATAAAAAGTTAACACTTGTGGAAAAAAATTCAATCTACCAAGTGATTTTGGGTCTGGTACCATAGCATGTCAGCTATTCATGTTGCTTGATGGAGTGTGCCATTGACACCGTTTGTCTGTTGTTGTTTTCTCCTTCCCTTAAAATTTTTCTTTTTATTTTAATCATTAGGAATGAAAAAGTTAAACTTTGGCATTGATTTCAGTTATTTTAATTATCATAAAAGGGAAGTATGTGATTCGTAATTGAAGTCCCTGACAAGGTGAAGATTCATAGGTACAGTAGTTCAAAATATATACAAGTATTCTGAGCAGAAAGTGTGGCATTTGTGTTTACTAATCTGAATTTGTCCTGAAGAAACTTACTGGCAAAATAGCTCATCTACATATAAACTCGAGTTGTAAAGTTGGAAGACAACCTTTTGAAAGAATAATCAGCATCAATAACTGTCTTGAAATTACTTGGTGAAATTTAGTCAAAGAATTGCACATTTAAGTTTTCAGCCAACCAAGGTCAATTGAACTTTGGTGAACAAAGTTCTCTTAAGACTTCTTCATTCTCATATTTCATTTTGCTTAAAGCTTGTTCTTTAGTCAGATGAAATGACAGGGAAATGGAAGCAACCTGCTGATGAAAGAGCTTCAGGAGGGATATAAATAAAGAATCAATTTTTATTCTTTCTTTGAAAGAATAATCAGTGTCAAAACTGTCTGCAAAATCACTTGGTAAAATTTAGTCAAGGAAATGTACCTTTATGTTTTCAGTGACTAAGGTCGATTGCACTTCAGTGAACAACTGTTTTCTTAAAGATTCTTCATTCTCATATTTCACTTTGCTTAAAACTTGTTTCTTTAGTCAGATCAGAGGACAGGTAAATGGAAGAAAGCTGTTGATGAAAAAGAGCTGGAGGAGGGATATAACAAAGAGAATTCCCATCACTGCTTCTCTCATATCTCACTGCCTATTGTTTTAATTTCTACTCTATTCGTTGTTCAAAATTCCAATAGACTTGTTGGTCCCATTTGCCAGTGTTTGATCTCTGGTTGTTTTAGTCTGCCTCTGGAGAAGAGCTCTACAAGGTTTAAGAACAATCATTCCTGTCACATTTATACATCAGGGCCTTTGCAGTAGATACAAAGTTAGTTAGCAGTCTTTCTTTCTTTCTTTTCTTACTTGACTTTCCAGGGAAATAGATGGTGACAAGGATGGCCGTATTAGCTTCAGAGATTTTGAATTTATGATGACGTATGATGAAGATGATGACTTATGAGATTCTGTTATGTTATGGAGACATTCCTTGATTATTCTCAGCTTTACATGATTGTAAGTATTATATTGTTGCAAAGTTGCAAAATGATCTAAACAAGCATAAATATTTGTCTGGCTTTTCTGTTGTTTTCTCTTCTTTTTTGTTGTTGTAAATTTAAACAAAATCTATATAGTCAATAAATAGGATTGATTTATGTCTGAGATTGCTGATCAAGCAAAGCAAGCAAATAAACAAGGAGAAAATTTCAACCGAAAATGTCCTTTCGATTTGAAGAGTTTAAAAAGAAACAGGAAAGTGATATACAAGATTAACAGTCATTTAATGTGGTTTTGTTTATTGTCTCAGAGTCACAGACAGTTGAAAGTTTGCATTGAAAAAAAAAAAGTTTTTTTTTTTTGAAATCAAGTTTTCCTCCTCTGTTTCCATGGATAGTGTAAGCTAATTTATGTTGATTTCAAAACAGTGTGGAGTAATGTAAAGTGCATTCATACACATGTATTTTAACAGATCATATTGAACAGTCATGCTGTTTATACTTATGAAGATATTCCATGAAAGGTGTATAAAAAAGTATATCAATTTATAGCCTTTCCCAAATTCCTCTCAATTTACTTTCATATTGTAATGAGAAGTTTGTTGATTAACTTTGAGTACAATCTTTATCCTTTTTCTGTAGTTTGAAGGTTTCTATTTTGCAGTTGCAATAAAGTACATATGCCTAAACGTCTTCATGAATAACAGTGCACCCAAATTTAAGTTAAACAGAACTGTCATCTTATTTTATGGTAACCGTGCTACATTATTTCTCATCCAGATGTAACTATTCCTCCTGAAATAATTGACGATTTGAACACCGTATGTTCCTGATTCCTGAGTAAATCTTCAGACAATTTTTGTTGTATACAATTCAAAAGGTAAGTAACTTCTTCACAGATGTGTTTGTGATGTGAGGTGTATCTGTGCTCTTTATTCAAAGCTTGTGGTGTCTCAAATGTCTAATAACTCCAACTTGATAAACAAAGTAGTGATAGAATATTGAAAATTGAGGTGAGCAAAGAGAAAGTAGTTCCCAATGATTTTCTTGTTCTTAGAATATGCCATGCAGAAATTCAAAACCAGGGAGTTGCTTTTTTTCTTCTCTGCTTTCTGTTTTTGACCCTGGACAGGATTACCAGGGTCAGGGAAATACTGAAACAGTCATTCTGGAAATACCTAATGTCACACAATGGTTCTGTTGGGTATTTAGGTATCTGGCAACATTAGAGCATTGAAGAACTAGGAACCATAATTTGATTTCAGCTTGAAGAATCGTATAAGAAGCATACACAGGTATCTCATACAAGAACATATTCTGTGTCCCAGGTACAGAAATTTTCAAATTTCTTTCTAACTGTTTATTTGAAATGAGTGTACTTATTTCAAGGTTTAAAGAGATACATGCTTACTATTAAAAAAGTGTCAACAATGTATCTCCATCTCATGTTTCAAGACATGTCTGTTAACAACCAAAATCTACTTTGTGTCCAATTCATATAGATAATTCTTCTGGTTATGTCAAGTAAATGCACTAATGTTATAGAATGGACACAGGCAATCTCGTAGGACCCCCCCCCCCCCCCCCCATAACCCTGACATGTAAGAAATGTTCACAAGCTGAAGAAAATGTCAATAATAATCCCCTGACTACACCATTGTCACTTTTAGAAGGTATTTGAACACTTTTATTTGTTCTGATGTGTAAGCTTTAATATTCCCATGATTTAAAATGTTACAGTAATTTCCAAACTTTTAGGCCACTATCCGCTCCCAGCGCCACTTCTCAAACAGGATCACTCACAAGCAACATGGAAGAAAAATGTTTCATTATTCTATACAAGTGGTCAGATGTTAACTTCCACACGGAAACACAGTGACAATCTGACAAGACACAACTGAATGTAACCATCAGATAAAAGATTTGTGTTGTTGCTAGCTTGGTTACGTAGTTTTGTTCCAATGAGACTAATATTACAGATGACAAATTGTTCATGTTTATTAAGGTGAAGATAATCATGTTTTGTGTTCTTTGGTCTTATTTCAGAATCCATCTTCTTCTTTCTTCTTACAGACTCCCACGTAATGCTATGAAGGTAACAATGGATCACCATGTCTGCTCTTGGACTCTCTCCATTCAATGTAGTAGGATTTAGACACTTTGCTTTTCATAATCGATATATCGGAATGACTATCAATTACTGGAAGGTGAGACTCAAGATAAAACTGTTAAATGCTGATGGCAAATCGTCTTTCAAGTTTGGGAATGGCATTATCAGATTGATCACTTTTAACATGATGAAGTTACAAAGGCTCAAAATGGCTGTCACCACCAAAGTCGATTTTTCTTCTTCAAGTTTGGCTGAATCTGGAAATTTCCAAAGTCCACATCGAAAGGATTTTCACAGAACCTTTACTTACCTTGTAAACGTCCATTGTAGGGCCTGACTATTTTCAGGCTTGATTTTAAGTCTTGGGTGATAATGCACAGGATGTGTGGATGAAGGAACCCGAAGCGAATTAAAATGAGTGAAGACTCGCGCACAAAGAAACTTCTGATGCCGGTAATCTGACCTAGTTTCGAATGAGGTGTAACAGAAATGTTAGACAACACCATCGATCCCAGAAAATGCACACACAGCTTGCTACCATCGGTAATTAGACCCTAGTTTACAGTCAATACATACAGCTACGGTCAATACCCACAACACAGTGTACGTAGCAGTGATGCACATCTCAGGTCAAGATGAAAGATAACAAGGTATCACGTTTCATTATTGTCTGCATTTTGTAGCCACAAGACAAAAACTTCACTTGCAAGCAATGGAAAGTTAACTTTTTTCAGAGGGCGGCACACGGTTTGGGGCGAGTCTTCAATGCCTTTAACCGAATATTTAAAGATTAGTGAAGAAAAAAAACTTGTGATTTAAAGTGGTCAACCGTGCTTGCATCAAATGTCCTCCTGCCAAAAGCAATGGGGCTCTCCAGTGTTGTTCTATTGGTCCTATAGTGATCTATACTGTATAGAGATCTCTGAATCAAAGTAAGATGACCGCATGAAAACTCTCACGTGTATGCGAATATACTAAGTGTAATTGCCTATGTCAGACACCCAAGTTGATTGACTAGTTAATGGTTCCACTTGTGCAGTTTGGCCAAATGGAAAATAAAAAAACTGTAGAAAGTACAAGTTAACGTGCTTAAAATAACTTCAAACATTCCAAATAGATGTTTCAAAACTGTTCTTCAATAATTACGAACGGAATTGTATATACCATTAGCGATCAACACACAATACTGTCATGACCTGCATTCAGAGATTGCAGCTTGTCAAATTCCACTAGATAGGACCGGTATGACAGCGCCCTCTGTTGATTTTGGGCATGGTTGGCAGAGCCCCATTAGGAGAGCACTAACATGTTAAAAACCACAAAGTTTTCTAATACCTTTCAAATTTCATGTGTTAAGAAATATTTGAGTGGAAAGTAATATGACACTTATATGATAGATATATGCCACAGTTCTAGTTAAGAAGTCTTTCTCAATATCGCTCACCTAACTGTAGTAGGTGTTTCTTATGTTTGACGGTGTAATTTTTTGCCGGACAAACCCTCAGTCACTACACGAAATAGAACCTAGTGGTGGTCTGTGATGTCTTTGTTGCAAATTTATGTTTTTCAAAAGCTTTATTTTTTTTTCAGCTTTATTTTTTTTCTATATTCCTTGAATCTTGATTCCTTCAAAGTATATGTTTATAATCACAAAAAAATATCCAAAGTGAAGGATCATGTGATGTTAGCATGTGCCACTGTAATTCAAAATATGAATCCTGTTTTTGACTCTGTACAAACTTGTCCAGACCTACCGAACTGGATCATGTTTATATGTTGGATCATGGCAGGGGTTTGCTGCAGGGAAATGAAAAACAGGAGAGAACAAACAAAAGACTCTTTTTAAGGTAGAAGGTTGTTCATATTTACTTCACTGCAAAAAAAAAAAGAGCAAAATATGCCAAGAGAGCCAGTAACACATTGCACACATTCTTCATTAATTTTTTAATTAAGTTAATAGGCAACTCATAAAACTGTTACGTGAATTATAAAAAAGAGAAGGAACTGTGAAACTACAAATTTTCACGGAGCAAAGACATTTTTAGCTAGGCTGAATTTGGAGCCTTGTGACCTCAGGATTAAAAGCCCTGTGCTTTACTTTGCTGTCTAGCCTTAAATTGTAGCCTTGTGTCCTCAGGATTGAAAGCCCTGTGCTTTACTTGGTAGGCTAGCTTTATATTGGTGATGATTAATGTTTAACGATCTAAGTTACTAAGACCAATTTTTTCTCTATTCAAAATCCATAAAAATTCTGTTACTAATAACACTTCTTCTGCAATTAGCATCCATTGATTCTTCATTATGTCAAATGAAAATGAAAGTCAATGATTTGCATTGTTATGGGAATCTAGTTTCGAACGGCACTAAAGATTTGCAGAAAACCACACATAAGCAGTGTTAAAAATTCACCAGTACTGCCCCCAAATTTCAAAAGCTTTAATTCCCAAAGGGTTTTTGCCTCGGAGAATCAAACTATTCTCAGATGTTGAAGAAGGTTGAGATTGTTACAGGTATTGGTGCGGTAGGATGGCACCTGAATGGAGGCTGTAAAACAGAATGTAACATGATTGTATAACACACATCTCTGGGCTTTAAATTGATACTAAAAGGAACCTGTATCATCATTGCTTTCACTTTTGATTTGTTTTTTGCTTTTGAGTTTTGCATTTTGAGTTTTGCATTTTTGATTGTGTTTATTATTTTTAATGTTCTACACCTTGACCTGCCACATGGTATGTACAACCCATTTGTTACAAGTCTACTTCAAATGGCTTCTATTTTTTTTTATGTTATTAATACAACGTCTTTGAGTCTTACCATTGGACATATGCCAAAATATAATACGATTTTAAATAGCAATCATACATGTTTCTTTCATTTCTTAAAATTTACATTTGTAACAGAATTATCGCGTACAGTTTACATGATTAAATGAGGATATCTCCCAAACAAACTTTTCTTAACAGTTTGGGAGAGAGTTGTTTTTCACAAAGATTACTGTCAAATATTAAGCTAACAGATGATGGATGGGTTTGTATTCCCTCTAAGGCTCTCAACTGAAGATGAATAAGAAATAACCCAACTTATTCATCTTAATTTCATATGATAGAAAGCTTGTGAAAAACAACTTCCCCAAAAATTACAAGGAAACTTTATTGTCGAATGAGGGGGCGATATACCGGTTTTATTATTAGCCTGGAGAATGCAAAGTATGGATATACATGAGTTAATCAAGTTGGTTCCATTCACAACCTTTCGAAGAAGGAGAGCTGTGTTAGTTTTTCTTTAAACCTTTTTTGCTATCTAATGGACGATTTTCTAACTCACAAATTTTCAAGCGAATTTGCTTGATAATATATTTGTATCTCATTTAACTAGTAGATAATATTTTGGGGAAGAAGGCATCAAATAGCTATTTATTAAAAGTACACACTCATTTTCATTTAAAAATATTTCACACCACAAAGAAAGTAATTAGAACAATTAATTAAAAACATTTCCATTGCCTTTTTTTTCTCTTTTTCTTGTTTTTGTAGTCTCATATCAGGCACCCCACACAACAACAAAGCAAATTTAGCACTTCGTAGAACAATACAAAAGTGGAACCTCAAAAATTTTCTATTTACAATATTTTACAAATCTTTATACACTGGAGGCTGCTTTCATGGGAGGCTGCAAGTGTGTCGAAGTCTTGTACCTGATTATTAATTTGATACTTATGACCTATAAACAATTACTTCCTTTCAATTGTCTGTAATATTATCAGGAAACCGTGTACACTAGTTTCAGATTCCCATTTAGACCTTTATAGTATTGACTTGCTTTAATGCTTTTGTCATTTCACTTGTGAGACTGACTATTGTGTAAATGTACAGAAAGTGAATGTTAATGATGGTAAGGTACTAAAGCACTGTAGAGTTAAGGGTATATGGTAGGCTGAAAATTTGGTTTTTATGCAGTCTATGCAGACTTGTTGGGATTTAAAATTTATAGATACAAGTAGTGTGACAGTTACTCCATCAGAAGTGAGATATGAACTGCAAATGTTGTCAATACTCGCCACAAAATTTAGCATTGCTGTGAAACTTGCAATTGATATTTGGGAATAATGCTAATTATCTTAAAGGTGACGTTTACTATGCACGCTCTGTTTATAGGTATCATGGCTGTTGAAAGTGGAGCCTAACTTTATCCCATTGGCAGGCGACCTCAGTCCATGATATAAAAGGATATTCTGAAACTTTTCATAAATGTGATAAACCCCCTCTGCTCCCTCCCCTCCCCCACCCCCACTATTTCAATGTTTTAGGTTAGTTATTAGTGTTGCAACACATATTTTGGATAAAGTATAGTTTACTCAGCTTATCTTAAAGAGAAAAACTAGCAAAGCTTGACAATTTATAACGAAAAAGTTATCTTTACTTCTATGTTACTGCAAATGGCTCTTTTTTAACAATTTGGACACAAGCCTGATCTGCAAAATCGATGGTTAAAAGTGAAGGCAATAGATGGTGCTGTTCATAAACAGAAAGTAACATATCTAATATGCTAATATATAGAAATGTAAATATTTTGCATTTGCCAACTGTTCTGTTCCAAATCCATTTTTTATTTTTGGTTAGGGGGGGGGGGAGGGGGATTTACTTATTATCCAAACAGATCAATACATCATAGATTCCACAGCTGGCTTTATCGTGAAATAAGTTACGTAGGTTTTCACAGTTGGCTTGATGAGTTTGTAATTTATGCAACACTGAACTATATATCGGTTAATATATGCAAATTTAATTTTTATTACTTCCTCTCATATAATGGTAAAACCTGTGAGAATACAGTGCCTTTTGTAGTGTATAATGACTTCAGAAACTCAAAAATCATTTGGTATACTGGCGAATATTCAAACCTGGCCAATACTAGAAGTTGGCCACTTTCGGGACGATAAAATCGTCCAGGCATATCTCTTGGCCATAAACCTTTATTCTTTGAAATCAATGTCTATATAATAGTAGGTTTAATTGTGAGTCCATTTACCTTACATGCATAAATTAACTGGATGATGATGAAGCAATCCTCATAGAATATATTATCATTAAATCCTCAACAAATCAAGTTTGATTAGATGTCTTTGGCAAGGGACACTCCCACATGCTGGAGATCTGATGTTAAGGCTGTTGTAGCAAACCATGGATGTACATCTAAATAAGTTCCTGGAATAGACATCTGCCATCTCTCACTGAAACCTAAATTCAGTGAATATTATATACATATCTACTCTCGGCGGAAATAGTTTACCAAATCACAGGAATTTAGATATACGCAAAATACTTAAGGAAGTATACAGAAAGTGGAAGATTATGTCAAAATAAATCATGTTAAGATTGCATATCACCAGGTGAAAACAACCCCATCATACCAACGATTTTGGCACGAAACATGATAAAACTTAGGAGAAAATTTGTGTGGTTTATTTATCTGGCAATGGTAGGTAATCAGATGAAAATTTCTCACTTTCTCCTTTATGATGAAACAAATTATGAATCTGTCTATAATATTCTTAAACTATTTGCATGAAGGCTAATGTAGAGAGACTGCATTAATTGTTCATCAGGTGTTATAAATATGGTAGTCATTGCAAGTAGAAACTAAAAAGATTAAAAAAAAAATTATAAAGCTGTTCTTGATGATTTGCCGAGATAAAAGGACAACTGATCCTCCTGTGTCACATATCCTGATGAAATGAAAGGTTTAAGGAGGACTAGCATTGATGTGGAATCTCATTTTTTTTGCGATGGGGATAATTAATTTTTACTAGTTTACATTTGGTTAACCTTCAAAAAGCTGATGAAATTGTAGAAATTTTGGTCATTGAGAAACAAAACATTTTTAGGCTATTTTTGTTACATAGGAATTTGCTATGTACATATGCTACTGGAATAGGGGTAACTATGGAATATGATATGTACACTGTGAAAATGCTAGCCTAACCCTGACAAAATACTTGTCGTTAAAACACAAAGTTATGGTTGCCTGATTTCTGACGAATTTAGAAATTATCAAAGTATGAAAACATGGAAATCACAAAGAACAAACATAGAGCTGTATTTCAGGACCTAGTAGCCAAATTATTTCTTTCTTAATTGTTGAGTAGTAGTTTTACTTATACATAATGGAAGTATTGTTCTCTCCGCACTTCCATCAAGAAATCTCAGAGTCAAAGCTCTGAATTATTTTATGTGGGGGGGGGTGTGGGGGGGGGGGGAGGAGGAAAGAACCATGTGTGTTATGTGTGACAGTTTGAAATGTATAAAACTGTCAGTTTGCTTTGTAATTCTTGTAAACTACTGAATTATCCAATGAAAAGTAAATATAACAATGTGTTTTTTTTTTTTATCAATTTATCAAATTGATATTTTCCCTCTTTTTCTTCTAGTTTCAGGAAGTAACGGATATGTCCTCAGTGCAATTTGGAAGATATTGGCTACCTCAAATGAAGAGAACTGTGAGTAGAAATATTCTATCATTATTTTTGTATCATATCACGTGAGATGAACCAGTATTGTTCGTGTGATGTTGTTTGTAACGTATGCAAGATATTTTTGTCATTTTGTTTTATTTGAAGTTGGAGCATTTATCACCAATTTGTAAAGTTTCTGATGGAGAAACTGAAGATGGGGAATAAATTATTTCTCAATTGTAAGGCTGACCTAATGACCCCTAGAATAGATGTATTAATGATGTAATGTATGTAATACCCTTTACTTCAATATACTTCAAAGTTTGGCAATTCTTAGAGACAACCTACCAAGCTTTATTGGGAATGCCAATGTTTGTTCACCTCACTTACCTCTCTCCCCTCAACAATTGAACTCCATATACTCTATCACCATGGTGAAGTCATTTGTTAGTCTGCATTCAACCTAATACCCCTCCACTTTACTAAACACTTCACCATTCCCCCACCCCCCCACCTCCCTCTAAACCCCTTGCTGATCTCTTATTCAAAGTCTAATATAACATTAATGCACAGATTTAGCTTTATAATGTAACATAATTATGAATAATGCCGGCTCATTCATAGTTTGACTGCATATTATTATATGATAAATGCCATGGCAAATTTAATATCCCTAATTCAAGCTATATTTCAGCAATACAAGTTGCATTAAAATCAAATCTTTGGCATATTTAACAAACCTTTTATTATAAAGTGTATTAGTGATGTGGCCACTTTAATATGAATTGAGATTTGAACAGAAAATATGTCCATAAGAACAGTACCATATCATATTGATGCTGGATAATACACCAGAGTATGCCGTATACCAGTCATGCAGATGATGACTCTTTTATCCTTAGAGTTTATCTTTCCTCTCTCGGTATCCAGAAGTTCCTTCGAAGAATCTCTGTGAAACATCACTTTGGTTTTATCTTCTATTAGTCTAATGACATTCAAAAATATTTTGTATGTTATGATCAACGGTAATGCACTCACTAAACATGGGTATGAAATATTATCCACCCAGGCTTATATTGACTTTGACATATGGGAGGTGACATTTTGTTTTGAAGGTTGTTACCTCATGCTGCAAGGCCTTGTAACAGAATCCAGGTAAGAGTAACTAACATCACATTGGCAGTGTTCAGCTAGAGACCACCAGCTGTAAACATGGTAGTGTAGGATTACCAATATGGCATATTTATATACATAGGCGTAGGAGGCTGGGGGGGGGCTGGGGGTTCTGCAACCCCCCCAACCAAAAATTGTTGTGAAAATTCGGGCAATATGCTGAGAATTTTTCGGGCACCTACTTGAAAGAAGAATAATTTGCAATGTGTTTTTCAGTGGTTAAATTTATATTATTATTATCATTATTATTTCAACGACTTCCCCAATCATTCTAACCAATATGGAAGGGTAATAACACGAAAAATGGTTGTATGTTATTGGCATGCGATGTAATAACCGATGAATGCCTATATGATATGCACATTAACATGCTGAACGTGCGCGGAGCGCGCAAAAAAATTTGGTTATATTTTTTGGGCAAGTCGTTACAGCCCCCCAAATCAAATTAGGCTCCTACGCCTATGTTTATATACCTCATAGAAACTGTATTTACAGACTGAAGACCCTGACCTAGGTTGTGATCCCAAACCTAGGTTGTGATCCCACACTATAACATAAGATCCATATTCTTTTACACATGGCTACGGCCATGGGCCACTTACAATAACATATTTTAAACTCTTCACCATATTTACAGTATAACTTACTCCCATAAATGTTTTATCACAAACATAAGTAGTTATAGGTGTGTCTTAAATATGTTTGTCATGCAGTTAAGATATGATGTGCAATAAAATAGTAAAAGATTATGTGCAGCCATTAAATTATCTCTGACAGCAAAATGGATACATTTTCAAAATGTATTTTTGCGATGGTCCTATCCATCCAAGTTATTGCCAGCTGTCGAGGATTATTTTATGTCACTAAAAAATATGTAAATTACTAATTTCATCATGAATTTCAGTTCTCAGGTTGAATAATATTCAAAGGCGATTTCAGTCAAAGGATATTCTCTATTTCAGCAAAATAATTTAAGTTAAAGAAACATCTTTTAAGAAAGAATGAAAAACTCAAACTATCAGTAATAACAGGGGCTTATTAGAATGCAGTCAGTTTGGTACAATTTCCTAATGCTAAACTACTCTATACTGCCATTCCATGTCATGCTTCAAAGCACTACTACTGACAGTACCAGCAGCTTTTACTGCACTTTATCTGATAAAAACATGATATTCATACTGCTCAATGCTTATATTGTCAGTACGAGTGCCTGGAAGCAGGAAATGAAAAGTACAGTATAGGAAAAGTGTTCCCTCAAACTGGGTCTAAGAAATGATTCACAAGTTCTTTATCCATTTTTCTATATTCTAGCTGGAAAGTTAAACTCTGCACTGTGCCTCTTGCATGGTAAATATTTCGATGGTGTCTCCACTTGCTTATAAAGCCTCCTTCGAGAAAGATCGTTAAGTGTTTCAGTTCTTCATCACCAGTTCACTGTTTGAATACTCCTATTACTCTACATTTTATTTCACTTTGGAGATGTCTTCGTTAGCTTGAGCTTGGTTTGGTTTCAAAGCTAGGTGATGTAAGATGGCTCGGTCAAAGGCTATGACGACCATCATAGCTACTACCACGATGCTCGCTATGGTCACCAACATCATGAAAGAAACCTCTGGTGTTGCCTGCAGAGTGATGAAAAAGGAATCGCTCTAGAGAGATTTAAATCAGTAATTAGTATGCAAAATGGGCATTTTATATGTATATATTCGCTTCAACAACCCTAGGGCCGCATGCACCCTCCTTTTGTAATTCTGATCCCTCCTCCCCCACCCCAACCCTGACAACCCAACACAAAATGCAGCTTCAAGACCAAAGACAAGTAATATCGACTTACCACAGCAACAATTGTGATAGCAATCAGAGCCACACCAAGGACCGCTTTGAGAACCATTGTGACAAAAATTGTTTCTCCTGCTCGATCAGATGGCAAAGTCTATCTTTACTAATTATAACCACTCAGAATCTCCTGTTCTAGCCTTGGTCTGTCAATCGTAACAGGATCTGTTTCATAATCCAAGGAGGAGAAACAAAGTAATTACTGATTTATCGAGATGTCATAAGAAAGATAAAAATCTGGAAAGCTGTTAAAATTAAAAGCTCCTGAAGTTGCAGGTTGATTTAAAAAAGTGGAAAAGGAGAAATTATATGTAGGAAGATTCCCTCCCCCCTCTCTTGTTTTCTCTTCTTTTTCTTCAAGTGGAATGATTTAGTAGTGACATGACAGGATGGAAAGAGTTACATTAAGTTACATTAAAAATCAAGCATAAGAAAATAAATGTTTGGTTGAATTGGAGTGATTTAGTTACAGGAGAGAGTGTGCACGGTCAGAGTGACACACCTGTTCGAGCCGTGCGAGCCGTGCAAGGCACGGCTCCTGCAGGTAAAGAGAGAGTGTAAATAGTGTCAATTTCATTTCATGGTGGGGAAAAACAAAACTGCTTTTTAGTAAATTTATACCTCTAGGTGAGACTATGTCTCATGCTATCAGCCAGTGATTCACACCTGTCTCACATAAAAGACCTTCTGTGTTAGTGAACTTACAAATTTAAATTAAAGAATGGTACTTTCATCAGACAATATTGTTACAATTCCAAATAAAGACTAACATCATTTTTCGAACTCCATTCAAAGGTATTCTACAGATAATATATGATGATGATGATATATATCTGATCAACTTGACTTGTAATTATAATTGTAATTGAAATTATTGCTACGATATATGACTACCCTACGAAATGATATTTTGTGTGAGGTAAAGCAAGTGTATGGATTCAAGAAAACTGCTGTGATAAAAAATGAAAAGAAAAGTTAGTACAAGACCGAATAAGACGAACCAGTGGGGAAGTAAAAACTTTTAAATTAGTCATCTGCAAACATGAAGACATTCCAAACATTCTTTCCTTTTCAACTTAATTGGCAGTGTCCTCTTGATCAAATGATTATTTTTTTTCCTGTCAAATTTAAAGATTTAATTACAGAAACTGCTGAGGGTATTACAGAGCTCCCAACTGACCCGCATTTCGCGGGTTGGACCCGCATTCTAACACCCAAACCCGCTGACCCGCGCAAGCGTCCGAAAAACCCGCATTGTAATTGTCAAGTATACATAAAAAAAATTGCATCAAATTTTGACTTAGCAACCATCATTTCTTTAGCATTTAGCATAATAGAGTATAAAACCTCCTTTACAGCATCATTTGAACCTCAAATTAGCCTATATTTCTTTTCATTGGGGCGAGCAGCGAACATTTTCATGCCACGGGAAAGAATGAATTATCACCTATTATACAACACCTAAATATATTCCGGCCATTTGATTGGTCAATTGCTCGTCGATTGCGTGCAAAATCCGCTCTATTGCACGCTTTGAAATAGAACCATGCGTTATACTTTTTTGATAGCACTTTTTTCAATGGTAAGAGAGCAGAGAAACCTGTCTGTTCAAAACAATCTGTTGCATGAGTGCATTTTACATCCAATTATATCCAAATTTGAAGGTGTTGTATAAAACAAATAATGAATGGTTTCCATTCGTGCAATAGTGCAAATATTTCATTCATTGAAAGATGTAATTTGTTCCATTCAACTCGGCTGCGCCTCATTGAATGGAACATTCCATCTTTCAACTCATGAAATATTTGCACTATTGCACTCATAACCATTCATTATTTGTATACTATTCAATTTATTGATGTTACACACAAAAAAATGCATATTTCTCAGAAAATTTTGGGTGACAAAAGCCTTTCTAAGTGCCACCATTTTACATGTAGGCATCACCAGGATTCCAAAAAAATTCAATTATACCCCTCCCTCAGGACGGCAATTCGTGGCATGGACCAGCATTTGCCTTCTCAAGAGTTCGGAGCTATGGTATTAATGGCGATAAGTTTGTCAGCAGTGGTTCATGCCACTCGTGGCTAGTTTGAAGGTTTATCACCCATCCTTTTTGTCAAGATGAAGCTGATTGGTATATTTTCTTTCACCATTTTTTTGACAGAGCTTATTATAATGGGCATTAGATATTAGCATCTTCGTATGTATGTAGTTACGTAATGGAACTGCCGGCATCCTAGGAGGACTGAAATTCCTCACATTTTTATGTTAATTTCGGAGGTTGGCAAACACGAGTTGCTTGAAAGAGTAAGTCTAAAAAGGAGAAATGTGGCAGGTGGGACAAGGAACTACATGTACACGAAAAAAGTGTTACTAGATAATAAAAATAAATAGGTAAAGATTTTATTCACGAATGAATGTGAAATTGTAGCAAAGGAAGGAGCTAAGCTGTGGAAACTACTGCGGTATTAATTGGCCTGGGGGAGAGATGATGAAACGAACCAAAATGCGAAGCTAATGGAACGTGAAATTGACGAACGAAACTGAACATTAGAAACTCTTCGCATGTCTTGACTGAAAGGGATATTCCCTTGGCAGATAATTCCAAATTTATATTTAACAGAAAAATATTCCATTCTGTTAGTTTGAAACCCCACTGATCTCAACATCTTGTTCATAACAGAAGAGGAGGTTGTGGGGGCGGGGGGGGGGGAGGGTGGGGTGGTAAGGTCACCTTCACTTTTATATCAACATCATGTATACTTGTGCAGAAAATTTGGTGGTTTTGATCAAACTTTATTAAAGAATCAGTAAGATGTTTTGTGATTACTTGAGTCTTTTCAGACAGTCTCTTTATTGGTCCAGTTACATGCAGCTCTCCTCTGCCGATAACACAACATCAGTCAGCAGTCATTATCTAACCGATTCAATGGTCACTGTGTTCCTTCCTTTTACTGAATACCGCTTCATATTGTTTTATGTTTTGTCTGGCTGAAATTATCTGTCAATCTTCCTCCATAACATGAATCAAACATCATTCAATTTTTTTTTTTTTTTGTACCTCACAGTTTCTCAGTATCACTAACCAGCTACAGAAACACATAAAACAGGATCCTATCTTGCATTTTGCATCTTGTAATTGAAAATCTTTCCAGGCAAAACATTAAATTGAATCTATTTGCCCTGCTCTCAGATCTTGCGGTAGAAGCACTTGCATGGGATGTTCTCTATCATCACTTAGTGAATGTCAATAACCTATGCTCCAGGGACGAGTTCTTTGCCACTGGCGTTGTAAAGCACAAATTTCAAGTTGTATATTTTTGCCATTTTTTTCCACCTTTTTTGCTTGTATTCAAATTGAAAGTAAATCTTGTTAGCAAAATCTCACTCATCTTACTCAGCCAGACATTAATATATTAATCACATTGAAGTTTCCTGATTATGAAAAACTGTACTGAATGTCAAGCACACTATGCAGTGATGAGTGGTTTTCATGTGGCTATAATCTAGTACTTAATATGCTAGATTTATCATATCTGATGATAATTAAAATTCTATTTGTGTACGGTTTGAATTTGAATTTGATATATGGACATATATACCAAGGAGAAAATACTTTATGGTAATAGATCTTTGAGGAAAATTTAAAACATGGAGCAAAATTGCAGACAACATAATTATTATGCCTGTGGTAATGTTTTCATACAAATTCATAATAATTTTTTTTTCATGGTTAGAGTCATCTGTATTGCCTTCAAATTTTTAATGAAATTGAATAACAGTGAAGTATAATTCACTGAAGATTGAAAAAGATTGACTTTTAGTTTGTTGAATGAAGTTTAAAATCATATATATACATATATACTTTTTTTAGTTTAAGTTTTCCTGCAGTTATGTTTTCTTGTTCTGATCTTCATTCTTTTTCTGGCCTTACAGTATTTAACTCAAGAATTATGATTACTGATTCACGTACATAATAAACGTTCTTTGGACTGGCTACAGTTAAATCCCTGCAGACTATGACATACATACTGCACTGAGATCTGTGAAAACTTCTACCTATCAGGTCCCCCTTTCTAGTAAATATTTTCGTCCATGTTTTCAGTCAGCCAGCCGTTTATCAAATATGTGTGGCGGGTGACATTTTAGCGTGTAAACTTTTTTATCCCCACGGGACTGTCGGCCACTCACCGCAACAATTTCCATTACACTAAGATCTACAATGGCTAGTACAGGTTCAAAGGATAGCTGGCTGCAGTAATTTATACATGCTCGGTAAAGGTGATTCACTAGCCGCCATCTCAAGATGGCAATAATTGTCCTGGTTAAAGGTGACATACTAGCCGCCATCTCAAGATGGCAATAATTGTCCTGGTTAAAGGTGACATACTAGCCGCCATCTCAAGATGGCAATAATTGTCCTGGTAAAGGTGACAAACTTGCCGCCATCTCAAGATGTCAATAATTGTCCTGCCCGTTAGTGATTTGAGTGCCAAGACGTTTTGTGTCAAACTTAACCGAAACAAAATTTGTACTCTAACAGCTGAAAGCATTCATGACATGTCAAAGAAATGAGATATATAATGGTCTTTGTTGCATTTGATACAAGTATACAAAGCTTAAATTGTCACAGTCATAAAAATAGATGAAAGGCATGTCTTTCGCACCTAGAAATCACTAAATTTTAAATAATTTATAGTCTAGTGAATGATGGATTCTAAATGGTGAGAAAAAGTGGTAAAGGTTGAGTGCAGAGGGCAAAATCAGGAGAATGAGAAAGAGAAAAGGCTGGTTGATGCATGAAATGTAACTTCAACTTGTTGATTAAAGCTTCAGTTATTAACTAGAGGCAAGATTATGAAGAAAGTGTTGGAATATTGGATTGTATGTACAAATATATATACATCATGAAATAACACATGGAAATTTAACCATGCAAAAATTGTGGAGTTGGCTTAATAGA
>KN892842.1:25995-45590 GCA_000934455.1 Apostichopus parvimensis | reverse complement strand
TACGCCCCTACATCCTCCTCCCATCAAAACCATATTGACCCCATGTCACATTTTGATTGTCAAGTTCCCTTACCTCCTCGCATTCATCCCTCCCCCCCCCCGAAAAAAAACTACCATGTTTCCTTTTTGTTTGTTAGATGACATATTTAGTTTGTCTTAAAGGGACACTTGTTAAAATAATTCCTTCTGAAATTTGGAACTGATCTGTGCTGTTCAGTCCTCATCTACTATTAAAGGTAGCCATGTGTACACATTTATCTCGGTGAGATATCGGTCCCTACAGTTTAAAGATAGCAGGACAGCTGTTCCGTCTTCTATTTTTTCAGAGTTCAGCAACCCTCAATGTTCTACTGTTGGAATGGGTTCATTTAAGAACCTTGCACGGTTAAATCATAATTTTAAAGCTTTGGTTTGTTAAAGAGTGATACCAAAGCTCTCACCCATTCACACAACCTACCATTTATGTAGTATCAACTTGAAGTGAGTCGGTACGTCGTAGTTTAGCAATAAGTTTCCTGTGTTAGTATTTTGAACAGCGAGTATAGGAATTAGTGGAAAGTACACTCTTGGAACTGTCCTGGTACTCATACCGAGGGGAACTCTACTTGTACTCTTGCTGTTGTATCCGTGCTGTTTTACTCATACTATAGATTTGATGTTAGCACAGCTTGCATCTAAAACAGCTGCCCTTTAAAGCAATCAGGTTGGTGGATAAAAAAGGTCTTAGGTTGGCTCATGTTTCAAACATCTGGTTGTTAAAACTGAGTGCCAAAGAAACTTCAGATTTTCATTCAATCTTTTTTCTTTTGCTTTTAATCCCACCTCCCGCCCCTTTCTCTCTCTCTCTGTCCCAATTTCTCCTCTAAATAAAACTGAGTTTGTAGTCCGAGATGGTAAATGTGGATAATATTACCATCAGGACTGTCTTTTACCCAAGTTTACTGCCTTCCTGGTCGAAAAGCTGTCTCTTTCCGAAAATTTTATGATTATTCACAACCGTGGCATTTTGATTAACGTCAGAGGCGGTTCCTCCCGTAGACCAGGTGAAGTTACACTATAGTTAAAGTGAAGGAGAACTTTATCCTCCCCAAAAGACACTTATAGTTGTCAAAAGCTATTTGTTGGCTTAACTAAAGGCAACTTGAAAAGAGATCTGTTTCTTTGAGACAAATGCCAGAACAGAAATATAATGATTCGGTGATTTGGTAATGCTTGTTCGTAAGAGGACCAACAAGAAGTCCCTTTAAGAGGACACAATTTTTATTTTTTTGTATTTTTTTTTATGAAGTTTTGAGAAGATATAACTTTTGTGATTAACCAGGGGAGTGGAAAATTAGTAACAGACTGAACAAGTTCCTTGAGATGGTCAGATGGCTGGGATTGGTTATTGAAAGTGACCTAGTTTTTGTTGTTTTCTTTCTTCATTATAGAAAGGTATCGTGCATCTGGAAAAATAAATAGTTTTGCAGTGGAAATTTGGGGAAAATAACAAAATGGTTTGGAATGATTTAATCAATTTAAATTTCCAATGTTGCAATTGAAAATCGGTCTTTTGTTCTGAGGGGAGCAGGCATTTATTACTTTTATGAGTATTATTTTATGGGGATGGGGAAGATGAGGGGGAGGGGTGTAGGGAAAATGTGAGAGAAGGATGTAGCTGATAGAGTTTAGATTATACGTAAAATGAAAGGTGATTGATAGTCAACTAATTGCATCATGTGAATACTGTAGTACAACTAATAAATATCATTGAACTGATCTTTAGTGAGATTGGGTGGGGGAGGGGGTGGAATGGGGGATGGACTAGAATGAACAACAATGAGAAGTACAATAGCAAATGCTAATAATGATGATGAACTTTTTCTGCCTCAAATCTCATACGCAAATTTAAAACTAAATATACCACAGGCCACACTTATGCTATGAAAGTGTGTAGGTAGGACTAGGCTAAGTGTTTATGTTTCTTTCTAAGGACGGCCTAGCTTTCTCTCGTTTTGAATCAATCCCCCCAAAAATTCCCCGATTGAAGTGTATGCCTTATAGTCCAACCACAAAATGGCCTTTCACCTATTCTAATTCCAAACAATAACTCCAGTCATTAACAACAGTGACATCAAACATAATTAGATTTGGTAAGAGAGGGGGACCGTCCTTACGAAAGAAAACAGCACTTCAAAAAGATCACAAAAACTGGCACACTTCATAAGCTCGACTATTGTTTTACGATTTGCCATCGATAGATAAAAAGCCGAGAGTAACGATATAGCCAATAATAAATGACCCCATTGAACAGTGTATCCCTGTAACTAAGAGAGGATATTAAAATCAAATGAAGCCGACTGGTTTTGTTTCGGCCTCCTGGTGTTGCTGGTGACAGGGCTGTTATGTCCCAAGATAATGTCAAACATATCAGGCTGCTGTGAACTGGACTGAACTGATAAACACTTCAGACAAGTCGAGTCCCCCGCGAATGAAATAACCCGGTAATACAATAAAAGCTGTACAAAAGGGAACCGTGAAAGTGACACCTAAAAGCTGGAAACAACCCACCACAAATTTAGGGAAGATGTACCCTACACCTGACCTTGATATAAATGTTAGAACTCCTGATTCAAACCAATTTTGATAAAACAACTGGAGGTGGGGGTAGGGTAGGGTATGGAAATTTTGAAACTTATTACAAGGAATAACCAAATTGATCCAAAATAATCGAACCTTCCATGTGCGTGTGGGGTGAACAAATGTCACCCCCAAAAAAACCACAGCGCATCTTCTATTAAACAAGTGAGTTGACAGCAAATTAACTCCAGACATGAGTAACAAATTATGGGCAGGTACAACCCACCCCCACTGGGAAGTCTAGTGGTCAGTACAAAGTCAAAATAGCAGCTTAAACAAAGCATGAAATAACTGCAGTCAATCTTATTGTTCACACACCTGAAGAAAAATAAAAGAATAACTGGTGAAATCTAAAGGTAATACATATCATTTTTTTGGACAGGCAGAGTGTTTGCGATGGGTGATATAACTCTTCTCTTGGGAACATCACCCTAGATTCACTTACAGGTAACAGATTTACATCTTGTATGACATGACAGAAAGTCTCCGATAACTGTGATTTGTGATCCACTAATATGCTGTCAGCTAAATATCAAAAAAGTAAATTTTTTATTCATTCTGCCTCCCCCCCCAAAAAAAAACATATAAAAACAAAATAATGTCCTGACAGAGAGCCAAAATTCCACCACTGGAAACTTGGATGACCCATGATTTGTCACCAGCCAGCCGTTCATTCGTTTTCTGTTGTTTAATAAAGCAGATGTTTTATTCAACTTTACAACAACTGCCCCTTGTTTATAGTTTATAACTACTGCAGTGTTCTCAAGCTCTATGAGATTTTTTTTTCTTTTTCAAAAAGGTGCAGCAAGCTGGCACTTAACCCCGACTTCAGGACTGAATCTTACTTGCAAGGATTTGAAACATTTTGTTGTGATGCAATATCTCAAAGATGTGTCACAATTAAGTTTGATTTTTTAAGTGTGATGTAACCAATGATGTAAGGTATAAATTTATGATGATGCACCTCACAGTTTTGGCTAACCAATGTGCTCCCCTGGTCGAACGATGTAAAGGATAAAAAGAAGTCATTATTTGGGTTTGGGATAACAGCCCTTGGGACCAGGGTCAATTTTGGGGTCCTGGGTAATATGGAATTGTAGGAAAATATATGAAAAGAAAGAATACAGAAAGGGGGCCTGTGACATTGCCCATGGGGCACAATTTCCATGCTGCTGACCCCTCCCTCTTCTTCGTTTCTCCTTGACCGGGGGGGGAGGGTCATAAACAAGCGAAACTGTTTTCTTCTCTTTACAATCTCTCTTTCTTTTGCAAGAAGAAATCTGAATCTAATAAAAATCTGAAGGACTAGAAAATGTCGTCGTTGAATTAAAAGTCTGGATAAATGTTTGTCATTTCATCATAATAATGTTGTGTATTAAAATCTAATGTGCTTGTTTTGAAAATTTGTAGTAGTATGTCAATCAAAATAAATGCACATAATTGAAAGTGATAATGATTCCTTAAATTTCCTTTGTTATAGAAGTAGTTACACTCTCTTGTACCCAAACCTTGATTTTTGGTAACAAGTCAGAACTTGCATATTTTGCTTTTTATCTTCCCTTAAATGTTTGGTTACTACAGATCATCTCTGATTTCACTGAGGCTGGTTTGACGCTTCAGGCTTGGTTATCCTACCGTAAAAGATTGTATGTCTGTTACAGTGTTACTGTAAACTTTCGAGAATTGATTTAAAGGAATTGTATGTGTCAGACATACTGATCATTGGTCTAATCAGGGAGTTGTTATGGAAACTCCCTGGTCTAATTGTGATCAGGAGTCTTGCATACACCACAGCTGTCTCTGATTGGTACCCAGGTTCTCCCAATGCCTGCTAACAATGAGATACGGGAAGTGTGGTGAATGATTATGTAATGTTTTGCCTTGCGCCGCCGTATACAATATAGTGTATACACAAGATACTCACTGATTGGAATATGATGTGCTTGAATAGGCACGTAACATGCGTATTGTGTGAATGGTTTATATAGCATATTGCAGTTGATTAAACCATGGAGGATTCAACATGCAACTTGTAAACAGGAAAGAGGTGGTTCATTCTGCCTTCATAGCTAGTTTCGTATACACAACCACATTTATGCCCATCAATTTTGACAAGTTCTTGACATATTTGGTTGAATGATTTTCTGATAATTGGTGTATAAGAAAAGAAGAATAGCCCTGGTCTGTAAATTTTCCGATGATTTCTTGTTGAATTACTAATTTGACATGAAAAATTTTAAAGTTTAAGATTTTCATGAATTATCTATGAATCCATTACTAGTAGGAAGGATGGGGGGAGGGCATGAATGGGATGTACAGTAGGGTTTGGTACCACATCACTCGTTGAAGATGGCACTTTCTAAAGTGACCATTTGCACGCACATGGCAGGAACCGTTTTGAACCTAATGCAGGTCGTACCCGGCAGGTATCAATAATTTTACATTTTCTCGTTTCTTTCCAGCATTGGCACTGAGACTGAAGTTAAGAAGACCTCGTAATGAACTGGTCGACCAAGGAATCATACCATCAAGTGAGTCCTTTGGACTTCTTAAATTTTCTCTACGTGATGAGTGTGATAATGCGGTCCGTTATGGCCGAAAACTAACCTGTACCGATCCTATCGGCACAGATCCGCCTCCCTCTCCTCCTTCCAGTAGTTACAGGTCACCCTCAGTAATACTATCACAATTTATAAAGTATTAATCTGTTCTCCAAAATTTTGTTTCATTCTGCGAAGAATGAGCTACTAGCTATATTATCCAAAACTTATATATCACATGACAACCCCCCCCCCCCCTCCTCCAACGTTTATGACGCTGCTACTTTTGTCCATGAATTCAAAGCTCGTTGAAAGTTAGTGAGTTGATTGATCTATCGATTGATTTATTGATTGGTTTGTAATTTGGTTGATTCATGTATTGAAGTAACAGAATATTTTAAGAAATCTAAAGACCGTAACTTTTACAAAAGAAGAAAGAAAAAGAAGTCAAATTCTAACAATAAAACTTATAATGGTAGAGAATCGAATCCAATGCTGTTTGTCAGAAGAACCCAGAAATTAGAATAGCATCACACCTGATGACATACAAAAAGACAAAAACTTTGATCTTATATATACAGGGTTAAATGTTTTTTTCACATTAGTGAGTCGCCTTATTACACCACACAGTAGCCCTGTACTTTGAGTATCACTGTAGTCAGCGATCAGCTGTGAAGGTTATAAAGACGTGGTGACGTACAACTCATCATGTATTAACCATCCTCCTCGTAATCATCATCAGCATCATCCGTCTCTGATCTTCCTCTAGCAATTAACTGGCTCTGTTGATATGGTAACTAAGCTAAAACCATGTTTTATGTTGTTTGTCAAAATTGATCATCATGTACGACTGCCCGTACCCCCCCATGCAACGTCTCCAAGCAACATAGCACGGTTCGGCAAGGACGGGCATCGAATTTCCACTGACCTTTATCGTGCCGACTGTGACCCGTATTGACGTCACACGGACATACCAGACATAATTCGTAGCGGTGCCATCTGGTTTAAGACACACACACACACACACGGCAGTCAGCAGCTCATCTTGAGTGAGGGGAATCACAGATGATGAGAAAACCTTAAAGAAGAGCGTCTCTCCGCTGCTGCTTCCTCCCGGAGGAATACTACGTCATTCACGTTGTGGTTTTAGTAAAGGGAAACCGAGGGCCCGTCGAACGTAATTCATTAACGGGGGTGAGAAGATGATATCATAAGCTTATTTTAAACTAATCAGAGGGCTTGAATGAAATCCAAAGGGAGGATGTGAATGAAGTGATCGGCCAAAGTGTTCGTAGCAGAGATAAGGACGCCGTTAATCTCCCCCCGCGATGTTGACAACGTATTGTCTATCGGGTGGTTACTATGGTAGAGGGGGAAAAAAACGTCCCTGACTGAAGTGGAGCTCGACCAGTGTATTGAATGCTGCTAACCATTTTAACTCAATATGTATGGGATCATGTACTGATTTACCATTGGGGGGGGGGGGGGGGGGGTTGAGCAGTTATATCAAAAGTATTAGTTTGGTTATCATCATTCCTGATATTCTTTTTATGACAACATCATAATTTTCTGCATTTTGCTTAATGTCTGATACAATATACCATTTCATATATATTTATGTTTGAACTCTGGAAAACCCTTATTTTGCTGGAACTCCTTGGAAATAAAACACTGATCTGTGATGTCATAAAGGAAATATTTCCTCAATATTAATCTCTTCATTGAATTTACACCAAAATTACGTAACTCAGTTACAGCTGCAAAGTCGAATACATATCAAAAATATAAATTACCTTTGATCTTGTTCACATGAATTCCAAGTTCTCTAGCAGTGAGTCAGTGACTCAATTTCTGTGTTTTAGTAAATATTTCTGTTTTCATCTTGGAGAATAGCTGAATTTTGCGAACCTTCCATAATTATAATGTCAATGTTTGTTTTTTTCTTCAGCTGCTTTTAAGTCCAGCCCAGCATTCCATGAGCAAGTACAAAGGCTTGAGAGAGCAAAGGTGAGTATTTATGAGAAATGAAAGGAATATTGACAAATTACATATTTCTAAATTTGTTGAAAGCTTCAACATTTCTCCCTTTCAGTCAAATTGACTCTTTGAATAGAAATTTTATTAATCATTGTCTCCCTTTCCTTACACCCACCCACCTACCCTCTTCTCTGCCTTCCCCCACCCCTCTTCCAAGTATAACCCCAGTAAAATAAATGATAAATAAGGAGGATGGTACATTTGCGTGGAGTTTCAAAAGTGATACAATTGTAAATTATAGACTAGAGTATTTATAGGGTAAATATTTCCAATTTTCATTAAGCAGACATTTCAATTTTATATACTTAAATCTCCCAGGTAAGAGACATATATACACTAAAGAGTACCTACAATGATGTTAAAACTTGAATTAGGTGACCATCCCTTAATTATATCCCCAACAGAGTTGGTCGGCAATACCGATTCTTTAAACACTCGAATATTGTATTACTCTCTAATGTCACGTTCCTCAACGTTCATCGGTCGTGTTCCAAGTTTTATCAGAATGACATCGCTAATCAAGTCGGCTATCTTCCACAAAACCCCGATCAACCTTCTTCGACAGCATTTCTTCCATCCGCAAAATACTCGTCTGTCATTCGTCGTTCCTTTTACGGGAGTTGTCACATCAGGGGGAAAAAAGACAGAAAAGTTAATGAATTCCTCTACCCAGGTGTCTTTTACATAATTCTTGACGGTGATTCTGCCATTTTCATATTGGACTTTATCAGTTGTTGTATCGCCTAAAGGGGGGTATTTGCCGTGCTGGCTGAACAATACCAGCAGCAGAAACCCCATAATCTCATCAGTTCTAACTGCTAGGGGTCCCATGGATTTACTCTTGCGGTATAGTCAGAGGAGAAAGTTTTTATCACTATCCTATGGATGATGATGTTATCTTGTTGATGGTAAAGATGGGGCTGTTTATCAAACCTTTGGTTTTATTGACCAGGGGCTCTGTCAATAAACAGATAAGTGAACCTGTGGTCAGCCTCCGGTTTTTCTTCTTTTCTTTCCATTGGTAGGAAAGCCTGTTAGCTGCTATTTCCTTTTAGTAGTGTGGTGATAGTGGGGAAGCGTGCGTGCGTGCGTGGACTTAGTTGCCATGACAACAGTGATAATCCTTGAAACCCACAAAAAAAGAAACCTTGTATGTTTATCCCTCTGATAAGAAGAAGATTAGTTCGCTGGTATTTCCTGGAAAAACTTGAGAAAAACTGAGAAAATATAGGAGTTTGTTTTGAATTACAACAATGGGATCATGACCACTAATTATTTGCCTTTTAGTGGTTTTTAGTCTTTTTCCATCAGATCAAGTGCCTTAGGGGGTGAAAATTAGTATCATTTTATAAACATGTATATATATCTCTTCAAAACATGGTAATTAATGATTAAATGGATTGAATTTTTTTTTGGCCAAAGTGTGACTAACATGTAGGGATGGAGTAAGGGACCTTTCCATCAATTAAATTGATAAAGAGCTCTAAACAATGTCATCAGGCGTAAATATGTGCGTTATTCAGAAACTGAACAGGTGCATGGGTGCGGTGGGGGAGGTGGGGAGGGGAGGCGAATTAGGGGAGGGTATTTGACCCTTTGTTGATAGGAAAGTGAACATCTATGTTAGCAATTTCAGTAACAGCTAAACAAAGACAGTTGTGCCTTTCTTTATAAACATTAACATCATGTGAGCTATGAAAAGCATCTTTAGTATAGGATTGTGTAGAAATAAAGAAATATTTTTTCTTGATCTTTCTTCGAAGAAAGTTGTTTTTTTAAGAGTTAAACTCTATTGTAGTGGAGTAAATCTAATTTTTTTTTTTTTGACCTTTATGATCTAGGCTAAATATACCGTGGATCAGTGTCACATGTACATTGAGAAAATAGGCTGGAAATACCTGTCCATTTTAGGTATTTTGGTAAATTTATTCTCAGTTATTTTCTATTGCCTGAAGGTCTAAAAACTGATTTTGTGCATAATAAGCTGTGTTGGTAGTTATAAAAAAAAAAACCATTTAACCTGAGTGTATGTATCGTTGTTCGAATCGGAGATGAACGGACACTGCTCGGAAAGACTAAAAATGTCTTCACTTTTAGACTCGAAATTCCCCACATGTTGTTGCTCTCCTTTCTAAGGACATTCATTAAAATAAATTTAACTGTGACGTCCAAAGTTGTTAGTGGAAACAGATATTTGGAATTTGGTGTGGAAAATCTCGATTATTAACAAAATGCATCCCATTAGTTTCCCATCATGCACTTGGTAATAGGTTTAATCTCCCACTGGGGAAATCAGTAGTCTGAGATTGGTTGTTTACTCCTGTTAGATGGACCAGTCAGTGGGATTGGTTAGTCACGCCCCCCTGCTTCATTTAACAGATAAGGTTGAATAAAGCATCAACCTGCTGTTAAGGCCAGCAGAGTTAACTGTTTGCTTAGCTGGAAGCCGAACCTGTTCTTCCACTGTTTCTCTATGTCCAGGGAGGATGTTGTGGTTTCCGCTCTCCTGTGTGGGCCTCCTCCTCTAAGTGATGCCCCAAGGCATGTGATAACCGCCTGTGCCCATCTCGTCCAATTACCGTCGCTGTTCTTGGGGTAGGGGTCTGATAAACGTACCATTGCTCAGCATTGCATCTGAGGAGTGCATGTGTTTTTTGCTTCATATTTTGATTCAATCGTAAGTTTATCTGATCAACCAATGAGAAAGATGGCATCAGAAATCAAATGACCACTCAAGCTCCAAATAAGTAACGAAGATACAGTCTTACTTAGAGTAAAACTAAAGATTAGCACAAAAAGTTGACCGATTTGTTTGAAGATATGAAGAAGCCGATTAGATAGCGTATGAGCTTTCAGTATACCATTCTCAAGTGCGTACCGCATATGGCAATTCCTGCACCGAAGGAGGACGGGGTTGGACCATTGAGAGAACGAGTAAAGCACAGAAATTGTCTAGTAATAATCACAGCTTTGTGAACTAGTGTAATATATAATAACTGCAGTGTCGGAAGTAACAGAAAGTAAGTTACCATGGAGTTGTATGTACTGACAGCTTGCAAGAAATACAAAGTCCAACCATGTCAGAGTATTTGAGTACAGATGACTATACTGTAGTGTTATACTCACTTGTGAAGACTTATGAATCTAACTAATGTATCTCCAACAGTCAGATTTTCAGTCACTATGTTCTTTCCTTTTTCTGATTCTGTTCTGACCCCAGACTGACCCTCGACTCACTAAATGAATTCAGCAGGGGGGGGGGGGGATGTGTAGACATAAATATCGTCCAAAACTTGATGGTAGCAAATCAGACAGTCACTTGAAAGTAGTATGATGAAAGCAATTAACATTTGCCTGGAAAGGATTTAGTCTATCAGAGCGCAGAGATCAAGAGTCTAATTCTTTGATTAGAGAATTCACTCAGTATACTATAATAAACCTCCTGTTTCAATTTTGCTGGAATGCCCTTAACAAAATCTGCTTTAGTCGGTAGTAAACAAGATTACTGTGATATCAAAACCAAAATTGCTTGAGTGCTTAATTCTGAGTGCCTTCAAATTTAGCTCATAGTCCCAATTTGCAGTTATTTCTTTGAGCTTTGTGGCAGTTTATTTTAGCCCCATTCCAGTGGACGAGGGGGTGTACCCTTCAAGACAGAAGATGATAGTTTTGTCCATCACCATGCCCGTGGCAATAGATTTAGTTATTAGCCACCTTCTCCCATCTCCAATCTAAACAACCAGAATTTTTTTTTTTTTAAGAGTCCTTTGGGCGGCCTGCATACTTCAAACCTCGACACGTTTCTGGTTTCAGGATATCGTTGGTCTTCTCCCTCTTTTTTCTTGCCTGTTGCTATTTTGTCAACAGCAAGTGAATTTTAATCAATCCAAACATGAACTCCTCCAGCATCGAAAGAAAGAGAGAGGGGGGGGGGGGGAGGGAGAAATGATGATAAAGGGAACCCTACGTCTGACAAGAAATTGTGTGACATCTCTATTATTGTATTATTTGCCAGGATAGTTTTGATATGGGTGGACGGTTGATGTTTGCGTGAGTCTGTGGTGATGACATAGTTTGCATTCATGTGCAAGTAGATCAGCTGCTCTCGTGGCATTAATGTTACATGATTCATTCAGAAATCAAATACAATCTATAAACTATCAGACGATCGTCAGAAAGCCATTGCACATCTCTCCCTCCCTCCCTCCCTCCCTCCATCCTCCTCCTCCTCCTCATCTTCGTCATCTCTTCACACCGTCGTCAGGGAGGGGTAGGACATACGGAAAGGTTACAACAATAACTCAAGGTATATGGGTTATGTGTTGCAGAACTGTTAATATTAAAGAGTGGTAGCTGTTTGTAAAGTTGAATTTTTAAAGAAACTTTTCGTTCCTATTCGGCACCATGAATATGGGTAAATGTGTGTCAGAAATGTTCATTTTAAAGAGTGGTAGTTTTTTTGTCGTTGAATTCTTCTCGGGATTGGCATACTTTTCTTACAATTTCTTGCCTGCACATTAGAGGAGAGTATATCTCCATTTCACCCTCTCCCATTCCCAAAGACTGCATGGCTGAGCACCTCGTTAATGACATCATCATGGAATAAGCTAGCAATAACACTGTACACCGAAGGGCATTTTTGTAGCGAATTCTGGTGCAATCGTAGACAGCTGCTTGACAGAAATCCTGATAGATCTCTTCAGAGCTTTCTCATTCTATTTTTACATTCCCACGAGGTGCGATATAAAAGCTAACGGAATGGAATGGGTGACTTGTGTGTAGCTTTGGTGTGTCATAGTCGTGATGTACAAGAGCAACCTTAGTCGCAACATCTCGAAACGGAATTATCCAAAGATTTCGAAATGCTACCCTAAGTAGCAAACCTTACTTTACGTTCTGTACGTGGTAAGGAAACATGAAAGAGGTAAATTTCATAACAACTGGCTTCGCACGTAAATGGAAGATACAGAGATGATACCCGAAGACAAAAAGGAAAAATTTGTAAACAGATAGATCATTAATGACCCACGAAACTGAACATAGTTTGAGCTGCTGATGTCTTGCAAAATCTGTCATTGTGAATTGAAAATCATTTTAAATGTTTCTGGAGCTCAGCTTGAGATAATCTTCGGACCATTTAACAGGGATTTTTCAATGATGGGGAAGTGTAGGGGGGTGGTGGGGATGTCGAAAATATCAATTTCAGAAGTGGCAAAAAGTAGTCTAGGTCTAGCTCTTCTGTTCTTGACTCCAGGGAAAAACAATTCAACATTCGTTTCCATTTGAAAAACCCAGAAGCAACGACCCCCTTTAAGCCTTGGTTCAATTTTGCCATAACCCCTCTGGGGTCCCCTCACATCACTAAGCTATCAAAATAATCTCACCTCCAATAAAATACCCACAAAGAAGACAGCCTCTGACATTCAGTGACTTTCATCCTTGGTTTGGGGGGAAATCTTTGGGCACAGAATTAATTAGGGTCGTGTCTCAGGTGTGAGCCCATTGGACAGGTAAAAAGGTACCATCAGTAGGAAAGGGTGGAAAAAAACACCCGAAAATTGATTTCCCCAGGGCGAGGGAGAAAGTGTCTTAAACAAAGGTTACGGATTGTGATTTGCAGTTTTTAAAGATTACTTTGTCTCCAATTTAAGCGGAATATCAAATCAAGTTGTTATTAACTAAAAGATCAAAGAATTCCGTTTATATTCCGTTTTTAAGGATGAGAGCAAAAGAGTGATAAGTGTAAATGAAAACAATTGTTTATTGGTGCTGCCGTTCTGCCGGTTGGTTTGTTCCAGGTTCCACAGGGACTTTGGATTCATCATGAGTTAATTTAACAAGAGGAAGAAATAAAACCCAACTCTTATGGTTTTTCCTTCTTCAGTAAATCTAATTGTAGATATGGTTGTTTTAGTCATCTGAAAATACTGGCAATATCAAATCGAGTGTCCAGTGTAACAATGTAGGTTAACTTCATATATTTCTAACAAACAGGTCAAGTTTACTGGGGGGGAGGGGGAAAAGGGGCGATTCTTACAAGATATACACATATATCTCTGGTCATGAATTGAGAAATACTGTTGCATTAGTGTTAATTTTGTATACACCAGATACTGATAACCTGAAGTTAGTGTATTAATAATTTTCAAACCAAATTTTTAATTCCTAGCCTTAACCTGCTGCACAGACCTTTCATAGCCTATGTATATATGTACAGTTGGCCTAATTTTGCATATAAGATTATGGTTTATAATTTATAGGAAATGGCAAAAAACATCATTTACATGCTGATTACAACATTTCTAACCTAAAAATAATTTAACTTCCATTTGGCTGTCCTTATGATGTTATACAAAGAACATTCCATTTATATCAGTGAATCAATAGATGTGTACTGGAGATCAATTTTCTCCCTCCTTTCCCTTTCTGTCTGCTCCTCACCCACCCCCCCCCCACTTCCACCCATCCTTCCACGTTACCTTTGCTCTTTGGTAGTTCATACAACCTCAAGCGTTATTCTAGGTCAAAGAAGTAACTATGGGTTGCTAAGGATGTTTAGGCTACAGACTTAATTCAGCCGTTTAGTAAAGAAAAGTAGGTCACAATGAAATACTACTAGATTGTAGTTCCTGTGTAAAGTTGAACTCTAAAGTATACATTCTATAATTGGTTATCTCTGTCGGTTAGAAATTGTTCGGTGATTGGTTGGTTATAAACATGCCAAAAGACTTCTTCTTTTTTAAAAGAAAGGCAGAAATGTCTTTTTGTAAGTATCCTTCTTATCACCACGGCGAAATTATTATCTTCTGCTAATATCTTGCAGGTTTTCAATAACAAAAAAATAAGTACTGCAAATCTGGAGTAAACGATAAACGATATCGCCGACCGAATCGGCGATGTTTTTCGATGACCTTAAATTTACTAGATTCGCCACTGAGTAAATGTTTGCATAGGCTGACCGAAACGTGTTTCCCTTGATTAGTCGATGATGGTTAGTGTGGGGGGCCCTCTAGGGTTGACTTAAGGGTGTCATGTCGATGAAGATTGTTCAGTGCGTAGGAGGGGAAATATGAACAGCTGCAAAACTGCTCGTTAGCTGAGTCGAGCCAATAAACCCGCACTAGTCGGTTAAAAGCGTTATCGTCAGAAACGACCACGTGCCTTCTTCTAAGAGAAACCCATGATTTAATACTAGGTAGAGATATAAAATGCCTTGCATATATTAAATCATGCTGTTTTGTTGTGCCCTGGGAATTATTTATTGGGTAGATCTCACTAAATGCCATCTTTGTGTATGGTAAAGCAAAACTGTAATCTAGTGTTGCTGTTCAACTCTCTGATGAATTGCCTGCTTAAATTAGATATATTGGTCCTCTCTTTGAACTAAATCTTTGACCAGGAAAAAGCCTTCACCAATTTATCTTTTTGTTGACTCTTTGGTGAATGTGCCCAAGAGATCTCCTCCCCTTCCCCCCCCCCTCCTTCAACCTCACCCATACCTCACACAATAAGTTGTATTTAATGTTGAATTTATTGTACCTCCTTTTCAATTCATCCCTTGACTGGTAGAGGCTTTCGTCAAGTTAATTCTTGTTTTAAGGTATAGATCAATCTGGGCCCATGAACCTTGTTTTAACTATCTTTTCATTTCTTATAAAGAGACAAGTTTCTTTGTCTGATGAGTATCATTTTTTCATTTTGGTATTGTAGTTGTTGTTGGTGTTTTTTTTTAGGTGGAGGGGTAGGGGGTGGGGTGGGTCTATCATCCACGTGCACCAGTAGTTGTGTGTAGGTTTGAAGTACCTCAACAAATGATATTATCATTATCAAACTAATTGCTATTTTTGTGACAGTGCTAAAATAGTTGACCGATGCTGCCGCCCGGGATAAACATGCAATTTGAAAACATCCTTCGTACGGAATCACCGTGCGGATGGTCTCAGGTTCCATATTTGACACCGTTGTGGGTCGGGAGTCTGTTAAAACCAAGGACTTAACATCGGTCTGTCCAAGAATTTGCAGCTGTCCTGTCGACTCGGGTCTAAAATATTAAAGTCGTTAAAAAAAATAATATCGTTATCTCAAATAGTCGAGTACTTTGAAACGGTTATTTTCGGATAGAGGGAAAGAGACCGGTGCAGTTTGGGGCTCGATGTATCAAATATTTGTCATTTCATCCTGGAAAGAATTAGCGACTTAATTCAGAGTAAGAAAACAAAAAGGTTGAGAATGGGGGGGATGTCAGTCCTCATGAAATTATTGGGAGAAGAATTCTTGCATCGACTGTATAAAATCCTCGTAGATAATTGCTTTATACGTGTCCCTTCATCAGAAGATAATTCTCTGAAATTTATATCCTTTGACATTCCTTTATGAACAATATTTGCCTCTTCCTCCTCCTTGGTAACAGCAACATTGATTTCCTCTTCCCAATTTTACATTGTCCTGTACCCGAGAAGGTTCTCTAATGTCAAGCAACGATTGAAACCGAATAAAAAAAAAAAAAATTCAATTACCAAGTTCAAAAATTCTTTCTGTCAGTCTGCTTCTCTCATTGTGTACTGCCGGAGGTTTTTTTTTTTTTTTTTTTTTTTTCTGTCATCAGTCAAGAATTTTGCTATTGAAATATCTGGCATTAATGGTAGCAGAGCCCATTAACAGAGAGATAACTTTGTTTGTTTCAGGTCGGAGACCATCTTCAGAAGAAGATGAGGATGAGGCCAGATAAAGCTCAGTTGGTTCACCATCACATTCTTGAAGGTATTTCAAATATCTCTCAATCTTTATCCATTTGGTTTACATAGAACCTTTTTAAGATGAAGTGGGGGCGAAAAAATGAGGGGGAGAGAACAACTCTAAATTAAAAGTCGAGATTGACAAAATTGACGTGGATGACGGACAGGTAACTTTTGTTTCCCTGAAGGAAAGGCTTCATAATTATTTGACAGAAGCACACAGAAATATAGTAAAGCAGTTTTTTGATTTATTTAGTTTTTGCCCATCAAAAGTGCTGGTTGTTAGATGGATAATGAAATTTAATGATAAAAAAAAAAGTATCTCATTTTCCAAATTAATGCTCTTAGTGCCCTTTATAATATATGTACTGTACAATAATATAAAAACAAACACTGGTTTGGTGAACTAGTTTGCAATGCTTAATGGCATCATTGATTGTATGTTCATTCATTTGGTGTCAAGCATAAAAGGGAAATAAACCTTTATTTTCATGAATCAAAAAATTCATCTTGTGCCAGTCGATTTATACCAAACTTGTTCAAGCAACCCCCCCCCCCCCCAAACAAAAAATTGCTGTAAAATACTTGATCATAAAGTACTTTCTGGACAATTTAAAATGATAAATCCTGCCTTTAAACGTAATCGATATTCCAGGCGATTCCATTGGTTTCATAATTAGTGGTTTAAGACTCTACCAGTTGATGTCACCCCTCCATGTACCAAAACTGCTCGTTCATGTCTTACGTTTTTCATCTTTTACCCCCGTGCAGACACCAATCTGGACCCGATTGTGAATGCAAGGCAACAGATGCTGAAGCGAGCTCGACTGGAGCAAGACTTGGACATCAAGATCAAAAATAGACCAGGCCCCCTGGAGCTCATCGAGGGTAACATTCTAAAACCGGAGACTGAAGTAGAGCAGTATGTAAAAGGTCAGTCACATATCGAAGAGAGGAACGACATAGAGATGTTTGACAAGTTCTTGTCAACAGATGAGCCCCAAGTGTTTAGACTTTTCCTAGTTTTACATTTTGGTCTCTAACGCTCGTGTGATTAAGTCACGTAACATTTACACGAAACACGTGGGTACAGCTCTAAGATGAACTACGAGTGGTAAATTTTCAGTTACTAACCTTTTAATCTGTCTGCAGATTTTTTTTTTTGTGTCCTACAAAATTAATCCAGTGTGCTCGCTGAATGTCATTTGCAATCTTTTGAAGATTTAACATAGCGTCACTTTATTAGAGTGAACTTATGGTGGACAAAAGTACCAGAATTGTATCATCAGGTACATACCCGAAAAAAAACTACCCCAAAAATACCCGGAAAAATGTCTTACCGCCAGGATGGTGAATATGCAGCTTGAAGGATAGTGGCAACACTGTTTAAAGTTATAAGTAAATGAGTGACTCAGAAATTGTATACAAATCTGAAAAAAAACAGCTAGGACATTCTTGGCTAGAACCGGATTCAAACCATGACCACAGATTACAAATCTTATGGTGCTGAAGTTCTGAGGTTCACTGGTTATATTCCTGTTACCTGTTGTGACCAAATTTTTCTTTGCTCCATTCGATCAACTCTTAGTCTGTTCCTCGGTAACAATCGTTTGGTTATGAAACACTTTTTATATTCCGGTTTTGACAACATAATTTTCTTCTATTCCGACAGATGGTTCCTTGCGGTTCTTCAAAACGTCAGGAAGTGATCCCGAATCACCGTTCACCTTCTACGATACCACAGACGGTAGCGACGAGGCTTTGTCACCGCCACAACCGGACACTTCCACCTCCGACACTCAACCCTCTAGCGTCAACAGCATTCCTTCACCTTCTGATACATTGTTCTTTAGCGATAAGATGAAGCCCGTCGCTAACGCTCAGACCAGCCCGCACAAGATGATCAGCTCAACGGTGCCCGGTCTGACCATCAAGCAGGAGCAGGGGGTCACGAGTCCCCCGGGTACGGGAAGCTCCCCTTTCTCGGTGCTGTCCAGCTCTTCCTCTGGTAAGAACTCCTCCTCCAGTTCTAGTCGGAATCAGCGAAAGAAACAAGCCAAGAGATCGAAACCTAAGGAGATTAAGTTTCACGAGTACAAACCTCCCAACGAACAGGGAAGCAAAGCCGGGAGTCAGCCCCAGTTGGGGAACCCTTACAATCTCCTCTTGATGCAACAACAGCTATACTTGCAATTACAACTCTTGCAACAGCAGCAACGGGTCATGCCTACGGAACAGTCAAGCTTAGCCACTTCTTGCTCCTCCAACTCCTCCTCCTCGTCCACCTCTGTGGTGACTGTTTCTCACCCTAGTACTACCAAACTGCCTTCTCCCACAGTGCAGCAGACTCTGTCTGCATCCGCATCTCCATCCCAGTCTGATGTTAAGAGTACCACCAGTAATAACAACAGCAGCAGTAGTAGTAGTAATAGTAATAATATTACCACGAGTAGTAGCACTAACAGCAGCACAGCTACCACCACTGCGACCAGCACCACTGCTACAAAGACATTCTCCCTGGCTCACATAGAGGATATGAAAGTATCGGAGTTGAAAGCGGAATTGAAAAACAGAGGGCTGCACGTGTCGGGCACAAAGCCACAGCTTGTGCAGAGGCTAAGAACAGCTGAACTAACGGCCCAGGCAGGGTCCATAGCCGGTAGCCCGGACGTGATGTCCAGTGTCACAAAGGTCACCAGTTCCACGGATGTGCATATCGATTCCCTGAGTGATTGTAACAGCAATAGACAGTCTTTGACCTCACCCCCTGTGTCACCCCTCGATGCAAAGGCAGAGCCAATGTCCCCCAGTAGCCCCCAGTTTGAGTCCCCAACATTCCAACCCATAAAAACATCATCCATTTCCAGCCCCGTCAGCAATCCATCGTCTGTTACTTTCCAGAACCTCGCCCACTCGCAGGAACAGAAGAGAGTGGAGGAGATGACCATGAGCCCTCCGGCTTCCGCTGGCTCCCTCCATCTCAGATCGCCCCCACCGTCGGTCGCCAGCACCGTCGGCGAGGGCAGCAACACGGCCATGGACATGGTGGATCTGTCAGACTACTGTGGGCACGACGTCCAAGCCAGCTCGCAGTTGTTGAAGCAACAGCAACAGAAGATTGAAGAGTTACAGCGTGCCTTAGAGTTATCACAGATGCAGCTAATGCAGCAACAGTACGTGAGTAACGGAATGTATAATCCCCCGCCCCCTCCTCCCCCGCCACCACCACCCGCACAGACTTCCACGATGACCAGTAGGATGCACACCTCGCCACCGGAGTCGGGCGACTATCAGCAGTTCTTTCCCGACCTGAAGCTGTCGTCGCCGCCGCATCCGAAAGCTAATTCTTTCCAGGGGCAGGACTTTGCTCACACGATCAATCAACATCCTAAGGTCTTCAGCTTTGCATCGCCTCCAGCTAACGGGCAACCTTTCCAGTTCACCAAAGGTCAGACCAACCTCCGTGCCGTTCATTCCGCCAACGGCATCATCACGCCAAAGTCAGCATCCATGCCCAGCAGCCCGACAGAAGAAGCCATCTTGGAACTCGGCTCAGGACTGGCTAGAAGCATCACCAATCCAAATTTCATAGCTCCTCCACCAAACTACGAAGAGGCCGTTCGACAAACCATCGAGCGTAAGGTGAGTCGATATTGCGTAGCAG
>KN892842.1:3567-13991 GCA_000934455.1 Apostichopus parvimensis | reverse complement strand
AGGGGCGGTATTTTTTAACGGTTTGGGTGAGCGTCTGCAATGATTCGTAATGACATGTTATCGCAAGCGTTCAACATGCTCAAATAAAATGAATGAATGAGGAGGAATTCATGTCACTTTTCAACCATTTTTTGAAACAAATTGAGGGAATTGATCGCTAGTAATCTTGAAATTGATTTAATCACGGTCATTGTCATGTTTCCCATATGTACCTTTGTCATAGACAAGGAGGGAGGGCGAATCTGTACGTAATGTAATCAGAAATACTTTTAAAATGACACCAAAGAGACTAAAAATTCTTTTCGACTTTGTTACTAATGATGTGTCTTAAAGAGACACCGTAGATACGTTGCTCGGTTGGGTTTACTGCAATAGTGGCAAATGAAGACCAATATCCGCACTTAGTGGACCTAATGTTATAGTCGTGCATTGACCTTGAACAGAAGGGCCTACCGTGAAAACGTACGGAAAATTCATCCTTTTATATCTCAGCGAGACAATTCCACTGGATACAGAAATACGACTCAAAAGTCCTTAGATGTGGTTATTATAACAATCACTTTAAAAGATATGTATGAAAAGCAGATTAAGGATATGATGGAAACTCAAATGTGGACCAAAAAACGATGTCCCTACGGATGCCGCCCAGTGACATTTACATAATTTGTGTGTAGTAGGTTCTGTAGCTCTTTTGTGGAAAAACTTTGGAATATGCTTAAAGTTGAGAGTTCATCCATGCTTTAGATTAATGAGGGTCATAGATCATAACGTTTTATGAGGAGGGAGGCTGTTTTAATTATTTACATAACATCTGGGTAATGCTAATAGGTACTGTAACTCTTTTCTTGGAGAAAGCTTGGAATATGCGGATAAGGAAGAAAGTTTCGAGTTCCTCCCATGTATTAGATTAATGAGGGACCTAGATCATCACGCTTTACGAGGATAATTAGGTATAAGAGAAGCGGTGAGTGTGAGGAAGGGTAGGGGAGAATGGGGGGGGGGGTAAATGATGTTACCAGGGGGACCTAATAATTCGTCCTCAATGAGATTTGAAAAAATTCATTAATGTAAGTAAATATCATTACTGCCTGCTCTCGCTGAAGTTCTTTTAACCCTAGAAGCGGAGTGTGTGAGGTGAAGAAGGGTAGGGCAGGATGGGGAGGGATAAATGACGATGTAACCAGGGGGGCTGATAATTCGTTCAATAAGAGATTTGAAAATATATATATGTAAGTTAATATCATTACTGCCTGCTCTCACTGATTTCTTTCAATCCTAAGTTACGCTTATCGGAAGACTAGGCCGATAATACAATGCTTTAACAAAGAGATGCTTCTAATTTATTACTTAAAACTGTGTAACTTTCACTAATCTATTTGGAAAAAATATGCTTTTAAGTTGAGAGACTCAGTAAGGATCAATTAAGTAGAACAAAGATCGTTGCGTGCTGCGTGTAACGATGAAGTTTCCTACATTGGAATGGAAGGGTATCAGGGAGTGTAGGATTGAGTGGAAAGTTAAATGACGGTGTAACTAAGAAATTTAAGAAAAATCTTAGAGATAAAATCATTATTGCTTGCCCTTTGCTGATTTAACAGTAGAATAAGTGTCTCTAATCATTAGATATTCCTTTAACAAACGAGGTTCGGTTGGGGGGGGGGGGGGGATACTAGACGGATTTACGGGGAAGAATGATTGGGAGCCAGTGGCGGAGCTAGGGGTATTGGTCAGAGGGGGCGAGAATGGTCTGTATGGGCGCTTTCGTTTTTATCTAAGCGGAGCACTACCACAGGTTGGCGCGGAGCGTACAGAAATTTTTGGAGTGAAGATACTCCCTAGATCGCCGGGCTAATTTGCAGATAAACGAAGAATAAATAGGTGTCATCGCTAACAAAATGTGACAAATGTCAATAGGCAGATGAGAGCGCAATAAAAAAGTCAATAATCGCGAATAAGTAAATAGTGGTAATAGCTGAAAAGGGCGCCAGCAGTCCATTTGAGTCCGTCAGGGGGGGGGGGCATCCGCCCCCTGACTGTATGGATGCTCCGCCACTGCCCCCACCCGCCAAACCCCTATACATTCCAAGGGACTAGTGTTGTAGAGACTTTGATCATTGCTTTCTCATTAATAAAGCATCAACACTATATTAGTTCATGCAATTATTTTTAGAAGTAGCAGGTGGTTTACAGGGGCGTTAATTTAACGTCACCTAGGCTTATAACATTAGCAACAGGAGTCACTTGTTAAGTTGGTAGCACCGTTGTGTGAGGTCGTGACACATCCTGCTTAGGTCAACATAAAGTAGTCCAGCTCGTCATGTTAAACTCCATGACCTATTGCAGTAAAAACAAAAAGACTGCAAAAAGAGTAGCAACGTCACTTTCTAGGATATTGGTACTACTCATATATCATAACTTAGCACCTCCTGTAGCAACGCCACCTTTTTTGGCGATTGAGAAGGGTCACTTAGCTTCAAGGGCGTAGGAACCGGGGGGCTGGGGGCGCCAGCCCCCCTCCCAGTGAAAAATATGGTGGGCGGAAGTATCATTCCGCCCCCCCTGCTCTGCAAGTCAGAAAACCCCTTTTTCATTTCCAAATGAGAAAAAAATCTCATTTGGAGCACCAAATTGCATCTAAGACCAAGTGAAAATGCAAAATTATTTACAAAATGGAGTGGGTGTTGAAGTATGCTATATTGCACCAAATTGCATCTGAGGCCACCTGGAAATGCAAAAAAAATCCATTAGACCCCTCCCCCAGGCCGGCCATCAGTCTTCAGCCCCCCACTCAAAAGTACCTTCCTACTCCACTGCTTAGCTTACTTCAACCGAAAAGAGGGCTTCAATGATATTTCCTACTTTAGTTCAATTTCAGAGTCATATAGCTGGCCCGAGGTTTCCTGATTGGTGGCGGTATTTATAAAAGGAAATACGAAGCGATTGCAGCTTCCGTTTGGTGCACACACCGCAACAAAAGAATACCCCTAAGCAACTTCTAGTTATCTCTACGCCTCTTTTTCTCTAAAGAATCACTTATTCTTCATACTTTTCTAGATTTGGGTGTTAGAAAATTACAGAATGAAAAAAGTTCAATAATTCAGTTTTTTAAGTTAGTTAATTTGATTAACTTCACGATGCAATTCAATATACTGCAATTCTGTAAAAATGAATGGTATTTATTAGCTTGACTGACCACGTTTCATTTCAAATAACACCTTTAACTTTTCAGTATTTTAATTTATTTGAAAGGAGGAGATGTTTTGGCGACGAAATGTTGAGAACCGAGCGAAATTATTCCTTCATTTGATTGAAATATAGAAGGGTGTTTCATTTTTTTTTATCACTATTCACTGGTGGATCCAGATCCGGAAGACAAGCTGAGTGTGCTAAGTTCCTACCAAGTTACGCACGGTGGCGCCGTGCACAGGATTTCAAATGTGGGGGCTGCAAAATTAAAAATGTCAATCCACTGATTAATGTATGGGGCTGAACTTTTATGGACAGGCGCCATAGACTAAAAAGGATTTTATCAAGGAAGAGGGCTGCACTTGGGTCTTTGTAGCCTACCCTTATGTATGGAGAGGGCAGGGGGGGGGGTGGTCTGGGATCCACATACAGGAAAACTTAAATATTTAAACATTAAATAGTGTATTCTGAGGCATAAAGTTAGGTATATATAAGTATAGCTGTATATGCAACACGGTATGCAACAATGGTATCACGTTTCATTACTGTACTGTCTGCATATTTTGTAGCGACACGAACAAAACGTCACTTGCAAGCAACGGAAAGTTAACTTTTTCAGATGCGAGTCTTCAATGCCTTTAATACAGATTCTAAGTTTGCTTATACTCTTTATAACAGGGGTGGGCAACCTTTTTAAATAAATGGGCCAGATATAAGGAGTGAAAAATTGACTGGGCCGCACCTGACCAACGACCTGCTGTTGATTTCAAATCTTTGATTCCGAGGACTTTCAAGCAATAGGTGTGTGTACTTAATCTGCATTCACAAAAACATAATATCAATACAGTACAGTTGATAATTAATGGGGATAAAAGGCCTTCCTGACAGCATCATTAGTGCCGATAAAAATAACTCGTTTTTTGTGATGATGTAAAATAGATTGATTTTTTTTCTTTTTCTTGAGACATCTAAAGGGCCGCAACAAAATCACTGGTGGGCCGCATGTGGCCCGCGGGCCGTAGGTTGCCCACCCAGGCTGCTTTATACGGAATGTTACCATTGCCCCTTCAAAGTTGTAATAGCGCGGCTACCGACACTTCACACATCCTATCCCTACCATATATAGTCACCCATTGCCCTCCCCCCTCCACCTCCCTCGCTCAAACCTTCCCCTCAACCCTGTCCGTTCTCTCCAAGTAAAGGTGCAATCAAAAATCTCAAATGCCTTTATGTTATGCTCAGTCGTCCGTACAATATAGAGACGCCCTTCAAGAAAAAAGAAATCATGACGTCATTCTTCACTTCCTACTAACCTTTTTAAAGGTTTAGTACATTCATGCGCATACTGCATAGCAATAGCAGATCAGCTGTGGAAAGTCCTTGTACATGTTACGTACGGGTGTGAAGAAGAATGTGACATACAAGAAGAACGTAGCGATTCCTATATTTAAGTTGCAAATATTACAGGCCGGGCTTTACAAAGGTATTTATTTATGCTGAACAGACCTTTGTCTCATAAAATTTGATATATACGTTGGTGTAAAGCCTTTCCATAACTCAAAGGAAGAAAGTTTGCTGCATCTTTTCTTTCTGTGTGTGCTATGTTTATGTTAGGCTTGTGCATATTCTTGAATGAGACAGCCTCGCGCCTAAGCAAATGGTTCGGTTAGCACAATACTTCAGTGTAGGAACAGAGTAAACTGTGTTAGGCTACCCGAACTTAGCATGGCCAGTAAATGTAGGGCTACAGTCTGTACGCAGCGGCATACTTGAGACCTTCCAAATTAAGCATACCAAATGTACAATGTTCTCCACTTTGTTACAGCAGAGCTAGTGTAGAGAGGGTTGGATATATGCTGGATACCCCTAGCCTACATTCTTCCATTAAGAATAAGAGATAAAGACATAATTGGTTTCGAAGGTTAAGCACATCATCAAAGTAACATCGCCAGATGATGTACTGAACACTGGTATCATTATTTCATGTTTTCTGCTCATTATGGTCACTACAACAACCACAGGTGCACCCAACATATGCCACACTAGAAGGAAAGGCGAAAAGTTCAAAGGGCCCTAATCTAATTATGTTAGCCTACTTGGATAACCCTAGTAATGGGAACTTTATGAATACTTAACCCTGAATAGCCTACTTCTTTGCTCATTTCAGCCGGGTCCCTCGGGTACCCGTTCAATACACAATCTGCATAAAGCCTAACTATACTAAGGGCATACATAAGCCTAATATTTAGTATGTATCTGCGTGCCTTCAGTTATGTATAAGACTGACTGTTACTGCAAGACTGTACATTTATCTTTACAACTTTCTTTTTCAAAACAAACACGTGATGTATTCCCCCCAATGATGTTTTCGAAGTGATCTATGAAAAAGATTTGTAACCTGCAGTGGATCAACTGTATAGCTTTTCAAGTCAGACAGTAGTCCCATCGAAAAATTACGTGCAAATGTGCTTGGTATGATTGAAGAATTGTAAGATTGAAGAATTCCTTACAGCATTTGCTGGGTGTATTTGCATTCAATTGCTATAATTATGCTATGGGAGATATGCTGAAGTATATATTTGGAAGACCAAAGTTTCTTACAAGAAAGTTACGCCACGTATACATGGCACCGCGATATCATATAGTTAAAATTTTTCACCAAATTGTACACTTAAGTACACCATAGAGAAGAGAAGATCACCAAAGGATGAAGTTACTGAAGAATATACAAGAAATTTTTCTGGCCTTTCATTACTTTGAATGTATCCGAAAATGAAGACCAGTGTTAATGATTTTTTCCAATGTTCCAGACTGGGTAGTAACAGCTTGGACCAGGTAATGGCTTTCTCAGTTGGTTTCCCCAGGTTCCCGGGTTATCGATCCAGTCACTAAGTGACACCAGCATGGAAATTTTGACCCGGAATTACAGCGTAAATGTACCCTTCTTAAATTTCAAACTGCTACTTTCTGAGAAATAAGGTCCAATAGTTTCAGCCAAAGGTTTTGTTTTTGGGATGAACAGTCATGAAAGAAAGCAAAGCACATTTTTTGCAGTTTTTTTTCACTAGTATCATCATTCTCAAAGAGCAAACTTGCTAAAAGAAGGCCAAAATATATCATTTTGCATGATCCTTTTAGTAAAGAATTTCATAAACTTGTTCCTTATCAAAGTGATTCAGCATTAGATACATAGGAGTAGTAACAATGCAGAAAGGTTCATTGAAGTTGCAGATGGCTAACCATATTGCTAACAACAGTCATATTACCACAGAGATCTATTCCCAAGCAGACAATAGTCATTTTGCAATGCTCCTATGATTGGCTTGTAGTCGGCACCAAGTCATCTGATAATATTTTAACATACTCCACACTCATTGTACACAGTTCAAAGTTCTTTGTGGAAGCTTTAACAAACTTAGTGCTGCACCCTCTTCTCCAATCTCCGGGGCACCGCCCACTTTCTCATCCTTCTGAATCTACCATTCGGAAGTGAAGATTAGTTGCATGATTTTCATACGAACCGTTTCTCTATCACTCTCTTACACTTTGGTGATAGAGGTTTGGCATCAGCTTGTCACATGGTTAGTGTGCTCAAGTCATAATGTTAACTACATTTCTTCGCAAGCATGTAGCGATACTGTAATGATTTATTTAAGAACTTGCAAACAGAAAACTGAATTATTGCGTTTCAGTGAATGCTATCAGTTTGCCCTGTGTTTTCATGACTTCTTCTTAAGAAACTATTTGGCTATATCACATCAGGTCTGTGTCTGCATTTGTCAATATGATCTGTAAAACATGTTCAAGACATTTTTAGCACAATCCTTTGCCAAAATATATAAACGTTTCCTATGGAGTGTATTTTTTGTACAGAAAGGTGATTGCTGCCTCTTTGTTACGATAATGTGGTTAAAGTTACCAACACAAATGCTTCTGTATTGTTTGACAGTGTACTAGCCATGTGATGCAGCTATCCAGGTACAGTACCCTTTTTTCGGACAAACTTATTCCAGGTTCCATGAAAATTCCTTAAAAATGTGTGTGAGCCTCTTTTTTAACAGTGTATGTACAGGTATAGGCCTATGTGCATATAGTAAGACTAGGAGAATCTGTTTGTTTGTTCTGTTTAAACTGATTATACTTCAAACACTTACATCTGTATATTTATTAACTTCCATACTATTGTCCTAAAGATGCATTTGATCAAATTATGTTTCCTGGGCGAGATTAAACAATATATACATTATACTAATAACATCAAGAAGGTAAGGAATATCACCAAATGATTACAAGATGGAAGAATAGACATGAATTACTTTATCGTTTGCAAGATTTTCTTATGGAAATGTTTCTGAAAACGAACAAAGATGTTAGTCAGTCAATACTATCGTTCAATAACAGTTTTGTCTTAGAGTTATAATGACATGGACCCTGAAAAAGCTGAAGACCATGGTAACATTACTTGCTGGATGTGTACTTGAAAGATACAAAAAAGAGAAGTAACAAGAAAGTAGAACACAATTTGGAAAACAATGCCAAGTCAAATGGATTGAGTTAACTTTAATCTTTTGGCTAGAAAATGACTGTGACAGTTTTTGCTCAGAATTTAGTGTATTATGTGGAAACCATATAAGTAAGAGGAAGGCGTACCAGCAGAATGAGAGCAAACTTCGCTAAATTCTGCCGGTACAGTAGAACTGTAAGAGAATGGATAAGACTTAGCCCTTATACTGTACGCCAACACATTTTGCTTAAGAAGGAGAAAATTTTGTTTTATGTATTTATGGTAGTTGTTTTTCTTTGAAATCAGCGACATTTGCCAACCCCACATTTCGCATTAGTGTACGCCATTTTAGTCTGAAAGATAGATTTGCAGTGCCAAGACTTCAGGCTGTATTGTTGTTCCGCTGTAAAGGAAAACTGATCTTGTTCCAAGTGTAAACAGAACCGTAAGTGTTAACATTTTGATTACGAGCGTTTCCACCAGGCTCTCAATCAATGGATCTTAACATGTGGTGCTGTATGCACCCCTTTGGTGGTGCGAGGCAGGTACTTCAGAGGATAGGAATTTAGTCATTTTTATGGACAATTGCAACAGAATCTGTCACAAGGTGGACCACCCATTTAAAAAGTCAATATCCATACCAGCCCATCAACATAGCCCTTTATTATTACTGGAAAGTACTGGCAAATTGAAGCTCATATTCAGCTCTTTCATTGTAAACCCATTTCTGGCTAATTTGAAAATAGAGACTGTTATACAGTACTGTAACAATTACATCCATCACTTTAAAATCAGGAAGTTACAAATGGTTTTTGTGGTTCATTAGTTTGTGTGGTTTGTAATTTGTGGGTATCACTAGTTTGTGTGGTTTGTGTGTTTACTAAGGTCGAAAATTGAATCTCTGTTTGTAATGTAGAAGTCATAGTCAAGGTTATTGGGATCCTGGCTTAAATGTAATCTGTCGTCACCAGTGGTATTGAAACTTACAGTGTTTAGAACTTTACTTTGGCTTGGTGTCTCTTCTCAGAATGCATTGCTGTGTACAATTCATTGTGACAGTTTCCTTGATGACTACATAGAGCTCTATTAAACAGCCTTATGTTCAGTAAATCGCATCTCTGCTCTTGTTAAATACCAAGTTCTATAATTCTGAAGTACTCTACAGTACAGTATTTATCATAACTTAAAATTTACATTAGTCTCTAGTACTGTACTTCTTCAATTAGACCTCTTGGACTGGTAAACTGGATGGTATGCAAAAGGATGATGCTAGGACATAATTCAGCTGGTATCCAAAGTATATTGTACAAAGTAGTTCTGTCGTATGATATGTGCTAGCTCATTGAAATCCATATATACTGTTTTGATTTCTTGCAAACCACTGTGCAATTTCCTGAATACAGTTACATAAATCTTTAAAGTATAATACTTTGAAACCTAGATACCCATTGGACTGGAGGAACATTAAAGTAACATTCACTTTCTTCCAATTACTTTCTAAAACCTTCAATGATCACTTCCCAACCCCTCCCCCATCCCATTTTTCCTTTCACAGACTTTCTGCTCAAAGCATTGGCCCTCATAGTTTGTTCAAGGAAAATTTGTCTGTTTGAAAAAATGCAAAAGATGCCACCATTGTGAGTATCACTCCACATAGGGTAGGGGTGTCGGTGTCCCCCCTCCTTATTTCCCCTAGAGCACTATCCAACCCCCTCCCACGAGCCTCAAATTGGGCACTGTAGCCCAAAATTGCTAACAAATATTTTTTTTTGCTAATAAAAAATGCTACACACTGCTTCTAAGAAGTTACATTGCTCAAACTGTACTGGAGGATGTTTACAACTTGTATGATTATGGTACAGAGTCATATCTTGTGGGGCCAGTGTAGAGTTTCCTTGGTTTCTGGATTGTCAGCTTGTGAGATAAAGCCGATGACATGTTTCCCGGTGACTTTTTAAGATTGATTTGATGATTTTTTATTTGTGTTATTTTTGATTTGATTTGATTTTTAATTTGATAAATATCTTTATGCCATTCCATGGCAAAATTTTTAATGGTTCTTGTCGTTGTCCATCGGAAGACCAAGCTGTACTTTTTGGTGGTTCGAAAAGCAAATTTGGTCCTTCAAAAAAATGTAGCAAACAACAAAGACCAGTACTGTATGCACACTGTTGGCAGGAAGTGTCGGTTCGGTGAACAGAACAACAACTATTGGGGTGAATCACTGTTACCTGTTTGGAGACCTACTGTACTGTAGGTATTAAGTTACAATAAAATCTGAATTTGAGGTACATACAAACAACCTCCAAAGGTGATTTTGGTTTTTGGTTCCTTGCTTTAGCAAAAGGAACCTATGTAGTCAGGTTGGCGTGTGTGTGTATGTATGTGTGTCTGTGTGTGCGTCTGTGACACTTGCTTGGGTACGCTCTATCTCAATAAGGGAAAGTTGGATTGAGGCCAAACTTGGACTATAGATCCGCCATATGCAGAAGGTGTGCCCTATTGTTTTTGGTGCCCACAGAGGTCACCAAAGGTCAGTTATGGTCCAAAAACCCAAAATATTAAAACTGCAATAACTCCCATTGCCAATGTGCGACAAGGTTGATATTTTGGGACAAGTTGTGAACTGGTTAGGGGAACATTTTGAAACTTAACATGCATGTGATCCAAGGTCACCCAAGGTCAATTAATGTTAAAAACAAGTATTTTTGCGATAACTTGAGAACGAATTGTC
>KN892839.1:0-14049 GCA_000934455.1 Apostichopus parvimensis | reverse complement strand
ATGACATATTACTGTAAAAACTAAATTTTATACCGTGAAAAATAATGTGACTAGAATTTCTGCAGTGCCCAAACCCCCCCCCTCCCCCCCCCAGAAACAAAGAAAACATTAAAGACAAGAAATGTCATGTATGAAACCATTAGACGTTCATTTCATTGATTCTGAATTTGCTTTGTAAATTCAACTGTGGAAAACAAACTACTTTATCAAATGACTCTGTTTATCTCCAAGTATTGTCTCGGTTTTTTTTCGCAGTTCATTTAATGAATACATAGTTTTACCATGTGCAATTACCCTCTCTCCAACTGCTACAAACTACACTCGAGAAAAATGCAAATATTCGCTGCTTAATTTTTACTCATTGTGTAAACCAAAAAATATATAAGAGTAAATAAGGATGTACTTTAGAACATATGAGTCATCAGAAAAACAATATTTGTTCCAAATTTGGTACAAATTTAGCAGTATTCATCTTTCATAAATATATTGGTGGAGCCTTATTAGTCACGACAAAAATTGTGACATGGTTATTATAAAGACATAGACTGTTTGCAAATATGTGTCATATTTGGACTTAGTCTACTGTAAGCTTTCTATGTTTAACCTTAAAGACTCAGTGTAATATGTTATCATTATACTTATGTCTTGCTGTAAGTTCAGAGATTCAGACAAGATGAACGTTGAAAGAGATCACGATGGAATAGAGAGATGAGTAGATTCTAACAGATAACATAGTCCAGTTAAAAATCATTATTGATCCAGACTTTGCTGGTAGAATGTAAAGGAGGGTCAGCACGTGACTGGTAGTGTGTGATAGGCTAGCTAAGGGTGTTAAGTAATAGAAAGGTTACAAGATCAACTCAAGACATGGAAGAATGAGGTTGCTGATGTTGTGAGGAGACAGGTAAGCTTGTCACTGGTACATATATGCAAGCCCGATACTAAAGTTTCTATGGATCTTTGATGTTCACAAGAACGTAGTTCAAGGTGTGGTGATGTACAGTAGCCGTCCGTTTGCATTTTGGTTTTTACCAAACCTTTTTTCATACATACCAGTGACTATAGTGTATTGGTATTAAGACCTAGAGTATTTTGCATGTTCAGTGTTTTGCAGTGAAAAATTGAAATTCAGTTTTGAAGAAATGAAAAATAAGAAAAAGTGATAAAAAGCATTAATACCATTTTGTCAATGTATACCTGTGACATCACACTTGTTTGCTTCACCACCTATTGGTTTAAATGTATCAAATGCTTATAAATACTCTTGAAAACTGAACATAGAAATCAAATGCAAGATTCACCAAAATATTAAGACTATGTTTTGCAGTTTAGTCAAAAGAGAAAAACAGAAATACCTCTGGACTGTCCTTTCCAACAGGTTTAATGAAATTCTTTGCAAAAAGCATTTTAGTTCTTTGGTGGGATTCAGGTCATTGAACACACCAGTGTGTCATATCGGACCTTACCATTAATTGTTCAAGGTTTGTGAGAATGAAACCGAGATCTTGAATATGCTCCTCCAATGTTTCTACAGCACACGCAGTATACAAAGCATTTAGTTATTTTATCTTGTAAACAGATAGTTGTGATGATTAATGACTAGCATTTATGACCAAATTGCTACCGATCATTGATCATGCAAATCAAACATCGTTTCATAAATGGTATTTTTGTGGAACGGTTGCGATGGTGATGGACTAAATGAGCTCAGTTGAGTCGAACCAGAAAATATCACAAGAGGTTGGTTGAATTTGTCTAGAAGAAGTCTAAAGTTCTAGATTAATTAACAGCTTTCAGTTCAAAATACTAAGTCTGCTTTACACAAGATGATGCAAAACACTTGAAATCCTATGATTTACACCATTCTTTAGCGTTGTGCGGTAGTGCAAATTCACACAACCGGTAGTGTTGCAACATGAATCCCGGTATCGTAACTACAACCGGGATTTTCCTCAACTTTCATCTACGGTTCAAAGCACTTAGTTACGAGACTGTCAATGTCATACATTCAATATGCATTGCCTAGGCTATGTACATACTCTTACACGCTCGGTTATAAAAACCCCCCAAAAAACTAACACGCTATATTAGGGCCTTTGTTTTTAACATACACTTTCAAAAAGAAAAGCACAAACCTTGGAAAAAAGCAACCCACACCATCCTTCATTCATACTCGACTTACGATATTAGATTAACACATTCGCACGTAGATTAAACTTGTAATCCGTACACAAACAGAAACTGGGGATTCCCCACTTTTCCATGATATTGGAATGTTCAAAACTTCACAATGAAAAGTTTTCAACTTTCAACAAGTCACCACATGTTTGGAACTTCAGACAAGAAGAATGTAACATAGGGGCTATGTAAATACGGGAATATAAACTACATACATGAGGGGAGGGGGAATGGGGGAGGGTTGGGATTAGGGGGAACGGGGGACACAAGATCTGTTTGCTTGCTGTAAATCATCAAGCATCATTACTTTGCCTGAGTTAATAACTGATTTCCATGTTTTGCGGATGCATGTAGAATGTAGACTTCACTTGAAAATTATGAAATTTTATAAAGATCAATTGTACTAACAGTGTGAAATAAGGAATCAGTATATTTTATGAATTAGAATAATGATTTGGGTAAGATTCTTGAGATACTGTAGAGGGCGGATGGGGGAAAGTTATTTCCATTGTTTTTAAATATCTGAGTAAATGGCTGAATTTTCTTGATGTTTGGTTAAGTTAGGTTGACTCTGTATGTTTTCAGACTCATATGAATGTTAATGATAACATTCATATAGGTTGTTGACACATGACATTGTCAGCATATCTTCATGTCAATACACTGATACCGGGATGCCCCTGATTTATGACCTAGCTATATAGCAGTCAAGAAACACATTATCCAAGTCCTATGGTAGATTTATAAAGCTGTCTGATGAGGGAACATGGTATGTCTTAGATCAGGCATTCACGTACAAATATGTAATTGCTAAACTATGCAACCTGGGCAGTATCAGCCTGTTACTGTTAGTAGAGATAAAAAGGTGTGACAAATGACAGATTTGAAAGTACAGTAGTATCATCTTCTCAAAGCTATTGAAAAATGTATAAAACATAAAGGTTCATTCAGGGGGAAGTGGGGGAAGGTGGGGTGGGGGGAGGGGAGGGGGACCTGGAGGTGGTTGAATGAGACCATAGCAGTTATTACTAACAGTTACAAACTTTTGCCAGTCAGTCAACTTTTTTACCTTTGCTTCGCTACTTGATGTAAAACTTGACTAAATAGACTAATGAGTTTTCATTATGGACTAGAATTGACATATTTATCAATTTCAACTAAAAAAACTGCTTTAAGTGTTCTTATATTCAGGTTGGAATTTGGGATACTCAGATCTGATAAACAGACACTGTTACAGTACATAATTAGCTTCCAGCTATTTATATGACACAAATTGATACTCTGGGTTTTATAATAATAAGTAGAGGATTGTCCAGAGGTGACTGGTCACCATTGGAGGTCATTGTCAATTTACCAGGTCAGCTTAGACATAGGATGAGAGGTAAGTTTGTCCATTGTAATCCAAATCTGGTAAGTTTTGGAATTTTCATGGACGACTGCTTGTACAATATTTCCATTCAGTGTGCGCAAGTCTAGAATTTTTGTAATCTCATGGAGAGATGCTTGGACCATGTAAACAGACAGTTAATCAACTTGATTTACATGTCTTTATGTAACGATTATACTCTACTCTAGCTTCCATGTCTAATAAGTTGGTATTGAAGTTTTAGCAGGCAAGAGAGATATAACTTAGAGTTAAACAAGTGATATAAAGTCATCCATAACCTTTAATTCTGTACTTATAAAAAAATGAATAAGATCAGTAGTCCTCAGTTTACCAAAAAAATATTGTATTCTCAATTAAGTATCAAAAGGAGTAATTTCTAGGGTTGATTGAAGCAAAAACAAGATTATGAACTTTCTGACCAGATACTAAGGAGATTCTAATCGGTTCATTACTCCGAGGCATCGATGCATGTGCTCAAGTCTCATCGATATCTTCAAACAAGGCTTAGAAGAACAAATTGCAGCTGAAGCTCGTATTTGATTTAAATTGTGTTTTTGCATCGAGAATGTCTGACTCCTGTCTGCCAATAGAATTGGGTATATATTGTATTGTGTTAAGGTGACAAAAGTGGTGCCATTGTTATTCAGACAATGGTCAATGCCATGTTTGTAAGATATATCATATCATATGGCTATGAGGGACATAACATAACAAAGTCTATATCTATACTTTGCTAATCTAGAGTTCATTGCTGTATGATTTGCATTTGGGAGACTTGAACCTCTGAGTTGATTGTTTGAACCAGTAGACGCATATCATGTTACAATCTTGAGTGAAAGTTTGTGTCATTGAATTTTAATTCTATTCATTTCATGGATTAATGGCAATACTCACATTGTTAGTGTTGTAGTCATAACAAAACTGCATGGTTACCAAGAGACTTGCATTGAATCAAATAGATTTTGAAGTTTTGTCAAGCTATCAGTGTATACATATACTGCAGTGGTATTTAAGGTGATAAAATATTTCTTTTAATTCTATAAACTGCAACTTTGTTACACTACTCCCTACGTTTGTGACTCATTTCTCTTTGGTAGTGTACAGAGTTTGTGTGCAAACAGTGTATGTCTCTCCTTCTTCAATGATGGACCATCACGTGAGACACGACAAACAGGGCTCTATCTAATTACTAACAATTTAGCAAAGTGCAGGGGAACATAATGTTTAAATATAAGGGGGTCCATAAAAAGAGCACCAAATATTTAAAAATGTTGATGTGTAAAATCTCCAGTCTTTGATCCTTTCTGTTAATGCTTGGATTTATAACAATTTAATGTTCCGTTATTGTAAATAGTTTTAATAATCTGTATCGTCTTCAACTTGCAATTTCTTTTCACAGAGTACTGGATTAATTTTAATCATACAGTACATGATCAATTTTGATTGGCTAATGTTAACATTGTACATGTCAGTTATCCATTCTGTGAGAGCAGATTTTTCTGCAGTGACTGCATCTGGTTCCAAAATATATTTTTCTAATTGTGATTTAGTTAGATACTTCATTCTAGTTTGAAACTTTGACAAGGTGAGAAAATAGCTTGATGAATTAGTAGTCTATTAGGGCCTGAGGGAGTTCTAGGTATATGAATGCGATTGAATTTAATCCTGTAGTTGGTTACGGGCACAGAAGGAAGTAGAGCATGTCAATAGAAATGTAACACCCTCCAAACAGTTCGTTACATCTTCTTTATATGGTATATCTTGTTAAATTTACCGCTGCAGGGGTGAGACAATTTATTACTTCCTAAACATTGTTTGTACTAAGTCTATCACTGTTTTTAGAGTCACAGAATATTTCCTCCAGATGTGAAGATTTCATGTATGTGGTTTTATATTTCAGATACATAAAACTGATCTTGGACTTATTCATGTTCTTTCTTGTGTCAATTTGTGAACTTGATAATGTGAACAGTTTTATTGGACAATGCAAGATCTGTAACTGTGTAGCGAAGCAAAGCTGGCTCCCATTGAAACCTGAATTTTGCAAGTACTACCAAGCAGAAATTTTTCTTACTTTAGGGGGGATAAAACTTGATCATTTTGTGACCATATGGTTTTTACCATATTGTGACTAAATGAAATTTTGAAGTAAGCTATCCTGGCTTTTAGATTTGTAAGCTAATGACCACGTAAAGTCACATACGGGGGGAGGGGTGGTGGTGGGTGGAGGGGGTGGCTGAAAAACTTCATTTCACCATCATCAATCCCTGAGAAAGTTTAATGTTAAGTATTATTTGTTGGAGTACACCTGTATGATTAAATGCTCTGACTAGTCTTTTAAGGCTCCCTGTGATGACAAAGATTCTTTTAAGCATTTTATTTCCAAGGTCAACCTTTTGTCATTAACTCCATGACAGAACGTGAGTAAGGTTCAATATGGTGGGTGTAACCATCACAAGTTCTGTTGTGAATGAATTGTTGATATGGTTCGGATCTTACATGATGTGGTCGGTTGGCTCAATAAATGAATTTGTGTCGACAAGATCATATGCTTGAAGGAGCAAAATTGGCCTGACACATGAAAAGCTTCGTACATTGGACAAAAGGTAACATCATAATCTGCTAATGCCATTAACTAATGAGAGATCGATGCTTTTGTAACATTACAGTTTAATCACATATCTAGGGTTTGTTTGTTTGGTGATACGCATTGTGAGTACAAACAAAGACGACCTCTGCAGAAATGGTACTGAAGCATAGCTTTCGAATTTGGTATAAACGTGTCAGCACTATTAGATACTAGAATCTTCAAAACACTGAAAGTTCATTACCGTAATTATATACAGTTGTGTTCCACTTCTAAATAATTAAAAGGGTTTTTTTTTTTTTTTTTAAATGATATCTTTTGCACAAATATTTTATTGTTGGTGTAGAAAGGTATCTGGGAGATGAACTGTTTTTGCGGATGAATCATTTATTACTTATTTTTAATATTCGTTTGGTGAAATGAATTAAGGAGCGTTTCTTACTTTGATTAATTGTAATCTGTAGTGAATTTTCAAATTCAAAACAGCTGTGTTGTTAGTATTGTACCCCAGTGTAAGAATTAATCTGTTGTAATTTGGGCATTTTCAGAAGTTGTATTTATGTGGTTTTCTCTTGATTGCACTAATTTTCAGACCAGTTTTGTTTTGTTTCTTTGTGGGATTCTTATGCTCCCTTTTACCATTATTCCACTCTTCATTTTCTATCTGTGCACAAACAATATTATACAAATAATGAATGGTTATGAGTGCAATAGTGCAAATATTTCATGAGTTGAAAGATGGAATGTTCCATTCAACGAGGCGCAGCCTCGTTGAATGGAACAAATTACATCTTTCAACGAATGAAATATTAGCACTAATGCACGAACGGAAACCATTCATTATTTGTTTTATACAACATATTATATTAAGATGGGTAAAATGCACTCATGCAACAGATTGTTTTGAACAGACAGGTTTCTCTGCTCTCTTACCATCGAAAAAAGGGCTACCAAAAAAGTATAACCCATGGTTCTATTTCATAGAGTGGAATAGAGCGGATTTTGCATGCAATCAACGAGCAATTGACCAATCAAATGACCAGAATACAATTAGGTGTTGTATAATACTGTATATATCTACATTCTATAGCAAATCTGTAATACCATAATCAATATCTGCATAGGATACATGTCTTTAAGAACTTAAAACCATCCATGCTCCTTGAGTGTGAGTGCGTTTAGTCATGGTATCACAAGTTTCACTTGTAGCAAACAAAAGGAAGTTAAATTCAAATTGAAGAGGGGGAAAACAATGCAGCTTTCAGTACTTTTGATTTCACAGACATTTTGTTTGATTAAGCTTGCTGTCAAAGTAAAGGACAGTAGCAAATGATGGGTTTCACTTTTTGTTCCGTACTGTCACAGCCTAAACCTGCCTTCTGTGTTGTTTATTGTCATAAGTTGGTTGTACAGTAGTAGAGCACTCTGTCGTTTAAAGAGCAAGATGAGATACTAGGAACTGTAACCTTTTATGTTTAATCGCCAAAATTGGAATGAGAATGATGGTGAACATGGGTGTAAAATTCAAAGATTTGCTACTGAAATAATAAATTAAATGTGTTGGGTACAAAATTTCCATAGTACAAAGCATAAGTGATCCAATAACCGATTGCAAAATGCTATGCGAAATGGTCCAAATTCAAAAGATGTTTTGCAGTTTTATAAATGGGAACCTTAGTATTTTAGAAAAGAGACAAAAATTGAGAGCCTCCAAAACTGCTATGTAATATGTACAGTTTACACACTTTGAGCACTACCGAGTCTAGAATGAACTGGTAACCTGTTTGTTTGGTCAAAATTACAGCCAAATTTATTACAGCATTAATTGAACATTCAGACCATCAACCTAACCACTATAAAATAACCAATTGTATTTTTTTAATGATTTTTCTTTTCCCTCTTTGTTATCCTTCAACTCCCTAATATATCAGATAAATCTGTCAGTTTCAGTGCTGTGTTTTCTAATGGTTTGATATTTTTTCATCAAATTTAATTATTCAATTTCCTATTTCAAAGTTTTTAATGTTTCTAGTTTCAGTTTTTCTCTATACATCCTCCAAGGAGGTATAAGAGACAAAATACTTTACTATCTGGTTGGATCTGCCCTTACATTAAAGTGCTGATTTTATAAAATATCATAGCTTTCAAGTAGCTCTTAGAATTTCATCTCAAAAAGTTTGTATCCATATATGATATCATTTTCTCCAGGTGCACTCAAATATACTACAAAACAACGTTTTAGTTAGAACTCAAGCCCTGTTAGAATTTAAAAAAAATATAGAACACTTAGCTGAAAACATGAAACCTACCACACTTTTATAGTAGAGATACATAGCCTAGCCTGCCATACTTTACAGACTTATATTGAGGGTTGGAAGTTGTTGTCATTTTTAACTCCTGTGGGCATGAAACCGTAACTACTTGTAGCTAAATGTGCCTGTTTAAAGTAAAAAAAAACATTTCTTAGTCTTCAAAGAGAATATTACTCAAGTATTAAACTTGAGTGAATCTGGTGAGAAATGAAGTGTGTTATATGAAAGGTGATAACTGTAAGATAGTTTTCCTTCTCCTTAAGGAATCCAATCAATATTGTTGAGAATGTCAAATAAAACATGCACTTGGAATGTGTTTGTCATATCTTTTCTAACATCATTCATTTCAAAAATTTTGACAACTGGGTAAACCTCTGTTTCCAACATTGGCATTTGATTGTGATAAAGTGTGCTTATTCATCAAAAGTTTTATGATGAAGTGGTTTGCTCTCTGTTATATGAGCTGTCAGTCTACTTTTATGGATTGTATTGTCAAAGATATTTATCCTTAAAGTGGTCATTAAATTTGTTTTACTTTTGGTCTACAATTCACAAACACTTCAATGGGAAAATTGTCTTCATTTCCGCATGCATATTTTTTATTAGTATGATTTTCATTTCTCTTCAACAGAGAGTTGCTTTTGCAGTCAGAGAGAGTGGTCAAGGAATTTCCAAGATGAGGTGGCTAGGGGTTTATTTCATCGCCATTAGCTGGTCTTCCATATTTATATCATCAACGTCAGCCCAGAGTGCTTTAGGTGAGATATTCTAGCGTCATCTGTTTCAATTCATTCTCCTCGCTGGCTATCCACATTTACCTGCCGCCTCACAATATTATCACTCTCGCGCTACTACTGTAGCTATGGTGAACTGGTAACCTTTGTAACACTGTAGGCCCTTAGCAACCAATCGCTACCGGTCAATTAACCCTCCTCATTCTGGAAGGTATCCTCCAAGTGGACTGCATTATCTTTCCAACCTACTCTTTATAATCAAAATTCTTCATTATTCAGACTAAAAATGTATCATCATGCCAGCATATTGATCATTTCATAATAATAATAATAATAATACATAATTTTTATCTAGTCTTTATATATTTTCATTATTATTGCTAATGGCAAAGATTGTTGTGTGTGTATCTATCGGCAAATCCAAAAAAGTAGACCATGGTTGATGTAAACTCCATGATATGATTTTCTTTGCATAATATGCTTCTGTAAATGTTTTCTGCTTGCTAAGTCTGTGATATTATACACATTAATAATAATGAGGATGTAAGAATATAGAGACTTATATGAGAGGTGTTGCCTCTTTGCCAAACCACTAATTTGGAATATAGCACTATGTGACTTTGCCCTCTTTCTACCAGCTTAAATTTCTGTCGTACAAAAATTCTGTATTGACTCACACCTTGCTACTATTTCCAATTTTCTTGATTCATTTTTCATCTTCATTAGACCAATGTTTACTCTGCCATCATTGCCCAATCTGATTTACCTATTTCCCTGGTCAAGTGACCGTATATAATTGCTAGAAAATTAAGATTTCTAAATTGGCTGTGGCTTTTTCGTTACGGTTTTATGGTAGGGTACATTCTTACATAAGCCATAGCTTTTTTCGTCGTGGACTTGCCATCGACTCGATATTCCACAGGGAAAGTTGACCTAGATATCTGAGTTGCATGTTTCTCTTTATATTTATTTCAAAAGAGGATAAATAAATACAGATATTTTGAAGTAAATGCAGGTTAAGCTGGGTGGAATCGTGTCTATTGTCATAGTTATTATTGTGATGAATTATGACATAGTGTCCAGCATAATTTAGGTCAAGGTCTTCTCTGGGAGAAAGACTTTTATAGATATTAATAAAACTTGTGTATACATTGAGCACACTTTTCATACACAGCATTGGTGTGTTAAGAGAACACTAGTTACCAAAACATTGCTTTGCCAGACCGACATACTATTTTCATTATAATATGGAAAGCTCTATTGTTTAAATGGGTACTTATAAAAGTCTGGCTTATGAGAAAAATCTGACATGATTGTTAATTTTATCAGTGTACATCAAGTTTTAGAATAGTTTTTTTTAAATTTTTCAAGCGGACTCATGGAGCTTACAGTATCTCATATCATCAGAGTTGCAATAGATTTGACCTGGTTTTGAATTCTGCCAAAGAATGATGAGCATTTAGAACACAATCAAATATCAAGTTATGTCACCATGTTGAAAATGAATACTACTGTATGTATAGACGTTTGAGCTAAGTTTGGTTAAAGCATAAACTGTAAGTCTGGTAAATCCAGAGAAATACACATTTCCATGAACAAAACAAATCATTTCTTTGTATATATACAAACAGTATGTCCTTCACAAATAAGAACATTTCCTACAGATATTTGCAAGCAAAGATGTGGATAATTGGGTGGAGAAGGCAGGGGAATTTATAGAAGTTGTATTATGGGTAGGGAGTATTCAGGTGCACGGAGAGGGGTTGGTATGGGAGTCTTGTGTACCCATTAATGGTGATTTTGTTTTGTCTCATGCCTCTGACCACATACCACTCCCCCCTATCATATTTTGCTAAAGAAAGAAACTTTTAATACCAACAAGATTCTAGTGGATGCAAATTACAGTGAATTGTAGTTCTAAGCCCTCAGAATGGTAGATTAAGAAGTGAACTAAGTAAGGTGAATATTGCTTGACCCTACGTTGGGTCAGTGTTGATGTAGTACTGAAATATTTAATAACAGAACAATTTCAATGCATTGTTTTATAACTTATCACCGAACAAAACTTTGTCAGTTATCCAACGCAAGCAGTACTGGAACCAACGGCTTCATCGTAACTTCAGCCAATTACTTTGTATCAGATTTATACCAGTACGGTGGTTTCATTTTATACTTTACATCAAATATTTTAGGACATGAGCATAATCTCTCCTAAGCTGCTGACCACTTTAATATTGCTGCTGAGAAATTGGGTTAACTATGCATCGTGTATGAAGCAGTGATTTCACAAGTGAGCGAATAGCTGAACTACTATGCGCATGTAATATAGTCAATTATGTCAGTACTGGTTAATAATGTTAAAAGGTCAGTTGTCATCTTTGGCACTCCATGGGTAATATTCTGATGTATTCCTACAGACAGTATAATGCCCCTATTTTTCATGCCTTACAGATCACAAAAGAGGAAATTAACGAATGAATTTTTGGGGAGGTTACAGACTTTTGATTGATCAATATGACAGAATTAGATCAGAATATTTTGGCAGTTTGCACTTTCCATTTTAGAGATATTAAGTTTAACCTGATCTACAAAAAGCCTCCTTTCATCACCTTGTAATTGTGGTCGGGCAGGTAGATCTTGCCAAATTTAATTGAAAGAAAGAAAGAAAGATATAGGATGCCACTTGTGGTCTTGCAGAGAAAACAGTACTGTGAACTACATTCTCATCATCAATCAACATTTAGTGAAAAGTTAACCAATTTATTCACCTTGATAATTGTTAAATATTGGCAGTCTTCCTGTAACCCTTCAAAAAATTATTAAAGGAATAAAAGAATACTTGATCAATGTGAACTTTGTGAAAAGATTAAAGTATAGGTAGATATTATTTGTTTACCTTTCAAAATGTTGATGTGACCTTGGTCTAAAACATAAATACAGCCATTTACTCAAGGGCTAACTTAGAAACTCACATTTTACTGTCCTCACTAACATGTCTCCCCACAACAATTGCATCCTAATTGTATAAAAGATAAAGGAATCTGTCTTTTTATGCCAGCACAATTCATGGACTTATTCCGTATTAGATACTCTTGTTAGACAAGCTGGTTATTGTTAACTTGTAAATTAATTACAATTTAAACTGAAAAAAAATCCTTTGCTTTCAATTAGTGATTGTTTCTTTATTGACAAAAAGTTAGAGTGATTTAAACCACCAACCCACTAAGTACTTGTATATTTCATCCGAATAAATAACTCTTCAATTAGCTTCAATCATACTTAACAAATATTGTTGTTTAAATCATTTTAACTCCCAATATGAACATGTTGTTGTATATCATCCTGTGTTTTGTTGATGTGTTTCTTCTTCATTTTGCCTTAGCAACCATGTAAAATCATGTTCTCAGAAAGTCAGTCCTGACTTGAACAATTGATTCATTTATTGCTGGTTATTGCTGGTTGTAATATTTAGTGTTAATTTCTGTTGCACCTTTTAATGAAAAAGAAATAATTAAAACCCCCAGATAATCAATGTTCCATTAATAATTTTATTGGAAAATTTCTAACTATATGAAAAGTACATGAACGTGAATAAATTTAGTGTTCAAGCTTTGTGTAGCAGTTTCGAAGGCTGTGAAGTCTACTGTACATGTCTCCTGTGTGCAAAAACTGCTAAACATCTTTACACTTGCATAGCAACTGGCGCATTTTGCGTAGCAACTGGCCCATTTTGCGTAGCAACTGGCCCATTTCGCAAAGCATTTTGCGATGCTATACCACATAAATTATTCCATGAATGGCATTAATTACAGTGTACAGGAGTTGTGAGTGCCATTAAACTAGGTATATTCAAGTTGTGCACAAACTGATAACACAATTTTAAAGGTATTCAAGTACAGTTTCATGTTTGACTGAAAAGAACCAATCTGGTTCTGATAGGAATAATCGAAAAGCAGTTGAAACGAAATGAACCAATCTGTGTAGTAACAGATTAGAGTGAACTACTGAGAACTTCATCTGACCGAAATAACAGAAATTGAAAATGCTTGAATTGAACCAACCTATAGCAGAAGTGAGTGGAATGTAAGCTCATCAAAAAGTTTGGATTGATTTAAAGAACCAATCAGATATGAGATATTATGTGAACGAGCCAATCAGGAGTTGATATTATTTTAGTGAAAAAAATCAGAATTTAAATTGATTAAACCGATCAGAAATGGAGTGGACTTCATTGAAGGGAAGCAAGCAGGAACTTGTTTTTAACTAGAATGAGCCAGTGTAAAGTTGAATTGACAGCAATGAAACAATCTCAGGAAATGAACCAGTTAGAAATTGAGCCGACTTGTATTTAAATAAATCAGCCTTGAATTGACTAGAATCAATCAATCAGAAATTTAAAATAATGGGATAATCCAATCAAAATTGAACTGACTGTATATAACAAACTAATTGATTGAAACATACACATTAATGTTAAATTGTGTTGCATGTAGATATTATACTGGTATCGTTTGGTACCGATGTTGGTTGTCCAACAACCACCAAACTACCACTGTTAAGTGGGGCAAGAAACTGAACAAAAAACTAAATACTTGTGCTATATCTTATGGTTTCATGCACAAATAGCTCCTTTATGTATTACATAATTTCATCTTCGTGACAGGCAGCGGGTGTTGATCTACGAGCACTTTATCAACAATGCTGGAAGAATAAGTTATGTCACCTGATAGTCCACCTGACTGTGATTGATGATTCAAGGGAGAAAGATGTAAACTGATAGCTAAAAGATATTTGAGAGATTGAACAATTCATAGACAAACAGTAAATTTTCCTGGCATAAGAGATAAGGCA